>JASDQU010415894.1:0-10320 GCA_032191745.1 Picea mariana
CTGTGTTTTTGTATTACAACATTGATTAGTTTAGTTTCAACTTTTTCTAATACAAATATTATTATTAGTGTACAAAAATTTATTAAATAAAAAATATTAAAATTAGGAAAAATAAATAATTTCCTACATTGTATTTATTGTGGAGGCTACTTTCTAAAAATATATACTTACTTAAGTTGATGTTTTCAATAACTAAACACATTGAAATTTTTTATTTTTATTTCCAATTATCACTTCTTACTTTTTATATCGTACAATTTTGTAACTTATCTTCTATAAATATTTAAAACAAAATTAAAATTAAATAATAAATATGAAAAAAATAAAATTATAAATATAATATTATACTAAAATTAACTAACATGATAAAGTTCAACTTTGAAAAATATGATAATTATTATATTAAAATTTATTGAAATGGTAAGGAAAATGTGAAATGTAATAAAAAACAATTGAAATGTGTACTTATACTCATGGAAGTAATCAAATATCATCACTTATCAAATATCCATAAATTTTGAAATTTGTATTTTTAATTATTATATTAAAATTTATTGAAATGGTAAGAAAACTGTGAAATGTAATAAAAAAACAATTGAAATTTGTACTTGTACTCATGAAAGTAATCAAATATCATCACTCATCAAATATCTAAAATTTTTGAATTTTGTACTTGTAATTAAATACCATCACTAATCACTTGGATGGGGTGATAGAGCCCGACACCTGGCGCGTAGAGGCAGCAAGGGGAGGCCAGCAGAGCATGGAGCCATGTGCTCGGCTCGTGCCCACTGCAGCCATCACCCCTGGGCATTAATTTGAATTAAACGTCGATGGGAGGGGCATTAAACCGAGCTCCCTCGACCATCTTAATGCAGAGTGCAATGCCGCATTTCATTTGTGTTATCGCTCGGCAGTTTGAATGTGGTTATGCGGTTCTATTCATGTTCCTTCGGCCCCTCTGGACGCTCCCCACCCTCAACCTTGGCTCTGCAGACTTCCCGCAGCCGTCGGGCCTCACCATGCCACGACAGAGAATGCGACCTCGCARGGGCTCTCCCTGGCAYYCTCRGAGGCCCCGCACATCCTCTTCGCCCTCTGGTTCATCTTCCACCTCGKCTTYGTCKCTCCGACCCCCTGCTCCCCATGCCTTTAACTGCCTGGCCATCATTGACACCACCCTGAACTCTTCATGGCGACATCCCTCTTGGCTTGGACCTTCCTCCTCCTTCAGACATTCCTCTCCTCCTCCTGCGCCGGGTGGGGCCTCAGCGAAATCGCCCCACGGAAGGACTAGCCACGGTCGACCCAGCAGCAAAATGAAGCCGCCCTCCTCCAAATTGCCGAGCGAAAGCTACACCGTTTTGCATGATTTAGTCTTTGAACTCCGGGAAGGAGTGGACGACCTTCAGTTCCGTGTTCAGCAGATGGAAGGGAGGTTGTCAGTTCTTCTTTAGCTTCTGGCAAACCACCCCGAAACTTCCCCCGAGGATTCCAGCGACGCACCTCTCACCGCCAGTGATCACGCAAGCAGTCATCAGCAGGAAGCCGCAGAGGGGGACCAGCAATCTGATGGGAAGGCTTTTGAGCCAGCTCTCGTGGACACTCTCGAGCAGGAGCAGACCCCGACAAGCAAAGAAGAAATCGTCAAAGGTGCAGTTCAGCTGGTAGTTGCGGAGGTGATAGGCACCAGTTTGCAAGCGCACCCCTCGACGGCAAGTGTCATGATGGCAGCTCACGAGAACAAGTGCACCGAAGCCACGGACATGCAGTGGACGACCAGTGGGACACCTGTCATCGAGGAGCCCTGGCCAGGCCTCTTGCCTGAGTATGTGCCAGATTACACAAAATTTGTATGACCCTTCTAGAGGGATGTTCCATACTTTTACTTTTACTCTAGTGACCTCCATGGTAGTTAAATTGTTTGTTTTTTATAGGACTGATAGAAACTCTGCTACTCGAATTGTCCGGTTGGCTAAACTGGTTTCTCCTTCTGAAACAGTTCAGTAATTACAACCGGTTGACTTCAGTTTTTGTACTCTTGTTTTTTGGCCCTAGAAGGTTTCTTATATATAAAATACTTACTTACAAAAAAAAATAAAAAAATACCATCACTAATGAAATATCCAATAATATCTATAATAACATTAAATTAAATATCCAAAAAAAATTGAAATTTGTACTTCTAACGATAGAAGTAATCAAATATCCAATAATATCGATAATAACATTAAATTAATAAAATGTCGACATGAAATTAATCAAATATCTAACTACCTTGTAACAACATATTAAATTAACTCTTTAATTTAAAAAATGTCAATTAAATGTCGACATGAAATTATTTAAATATGTAACTACCTTATAACGACATATTAAATTAACTCTTTAATTTTAAAAATTAATATAAATAAAATATACTAAACTCTCGTAAAAACATTTTCTTCCCACGTTTTTGTCTCGATAATTACATTCAAATTAGAGAAAAAGGACATAAAAGTTTAGCCCCAACTACATTCGTATTTTGTGCATTCTGTCCTTCTTGCGCTTTAATATTACATTGGAATTTTTTGCCTTCTGTACTTCTCGCGCTTTAATATTGAGGTGGTTTACTTGTAAGACTCGACTTCAAACCGTAATTTGGTCTCTGTCTTATCAATTCCGCAAGTAACAGCGCAGAACACAATCCGTGTTTAGGATAATATACCCCAATCAAGTCGCCGGTCGCCTTGCTGTATCATCCAGAGCTGCCAGTGCGCGCGCGAGCACCAAACCCGGCCATCATCATGTTTAAGCTTCAAATCTCATCCCCGATTTGGCTTCTCTGCACTTTTCTCATTATTGTTTGTTGTTTCACTTCGTTTCGGCCAGCTCAAGCAGCAGCCGTCACGGACCCAAACGAAGGTAACGACGGATTATGTTTCTTAAAAAAAAACTGCAGGCTGCAATTATTCTCATGTCTTCTGTTTTTATCGATATTTTTTAGTTGATCAATTCATTTCCTTTTCCTGGTGACAGTTATCGTATTAAAGTCACTTGCTCAGAAGTGGAGTACCGATTTAAAGACTTCTAATTCTAAAACATGGAGTACTCCATGGAACCTTACTGGAGATCCATGCACTGGGAGAGCCACCGATGATACGAAAATTACCGATACTACAATGAATCCTGCCTTCAAGTGTGATTGCAGCTTCAACAACGGAAACAGTTGCCATATTACACAATTGTAAAAGCTTCCCTTAAATCTGCCAGTTTGTTTTTTGAAGGTTCTTAAATTATCTGCTTACATTATATTCAATGCACTGACCTCTATTGATTTTAGATGTGAGCCCAAAGTGGCCTCTTTTCTAACCAAAATTGCAAAAATGAAGTATCCTAACCCATTAGCTGCCTTCTTGCTTGCAGGAAAGCTTATAGACTGGACATAACGGGACAAATTCCGGCAGAACTCGCTAACCTGGCTTACCTTTGGGATCTGTAAGACTGTATCGGATTTTCAGTGAAACTGAATACTATTTCGTCTAATGGCTGCAGGGAATTGTATTTTTTTTCAGTGGAAAAAAAGAAAAACGGGAGCAAAATAATTAGATCATGGCTTTGGTTTCCAAAATCATTGACTAGTAACATAATTTCAGAAGCACATTATATTATGTTCTTACAAGTTGAACTTGAACTGAACACATATTATGATGTGCATTTTGTACAGTCCATGCCACTAAAAAAGAACCCTTAAGGTTTACTTATTCTGTCTATATAAAGTGAGGCTTTGACAGAGCGATCGGTGGAATTTTCATGGCAGGAACTTGGGACGAAACTATTTAACAGGACAAATACCTGCCGTCTTGGGTAACCTCAAACGGATGCAGTACTTGTGAGATCCTTCCCTTTTTGTTCTATGTTCTTTAAAATTAATCAAGATAATGAAATTCTGCAGAACTTCTCTTTCTTCTTGTATTAGCTAGGCAGAATTTGTTGATCTGCATCTTTCATATAGGTCATACTACTTGAAATCATTAATTATTGTTAGGAAAATGGATTTCATCTGCAGCAAATTTGCATCACTGATGTTCAATAACATTCATGGATCCAGGTCCCTTGGAGTAAATAATTTATCGGGACCTGTCCCAAAGGAGCTTGGAAATCTTCAAAATTTGATTTCATTGTAAGATCTGCCCCTCCCTCTCTGTACACATGCATACTTATTACTCAACGGGAGCACAAATATCAAATTGAGCGCTAAATAGGAAAGGGAAAACATCGCCAGACTGATTTGTTGTTTTACATTTTCCTGCTTCAATACTAGTGATTTCCATATTGTATGGAATGCGTATATGCTATATCTCTGTGAGCGTGAGAAGATATAACAGGCTATCAGTTCAGTTCCTTGAAGTCGAACAACTTCATTCAATCTGTGGATGCTTACATCCCTTTATATCATATAGAAACAACTCGCTTCCATGAAAGCAACAGCAAAATAAATGAAACAGGAATTATTTCTTACTTGGGATTTTATATTGAGGAGCTTATTTTTTATTTGTGGGATTTTATCTTCAGGAGCTTTTCTACAAACCGTCTTAATGGGACACTTCCACCAGAGCTTGGGAACCTGAGAGTATTGGAACAAATGTAAGTCCAATTGGATATTGTTATATTGATATATTTCTTCACTGTCTGCTTTGAATCTCTGATCATGAAATTTTGCTCTTTTTCCCGAGCATATGATTTTAGCAATTTGTTCAAAATGTAATAGTACTTCTTTCCACCGAAATCTTTGAGCATATGATTTTAGCATTTTCTTCACAATGTAATGCTACTTTTTTCCCCAAAATATGTGCACATTCAAAATAATTACGGAGTGCATTCAAAATTGTATAAAAATGTGTGAACAAAAAATAATGAGCGTATACATTAAAATTGTATAAACATGCGAGTATAAAAGACTAGGTGAGAGAGGTTATGGCAACTGTGGAAGATAAGTTATGCTCATTGGGTTTATTGGAAATATTAATGGGATAGACTTAATGTTTTTGGATGATTTTTTTTTCTATTAAATAAAGTCTTATTTTGATAGGTTTATTTTTTGAAATTATAAGATTTTTTTAAAAAAGGGTTAGATTTTTTAATGGTTGAATTTCTCATTAATTAGGTGGAATTGTAACTTCCAATAAAATGGTTGAGTTTGTCTACTCATTAACTTACTTTTTTTGATAATTATTTGATGACTATACACCATATGTATGTATTGATATGGTTTTGAGTAGAGCACATATCATAATGTTGATAGTAAGTTGTTTCGTATTTAAGTATGTATATGTATGTAGCGCTTGTTTTGAATATGACATACACCTTATTGTGGAAGTGTGACCTTATGTAAATTCAAAGCCGGTGATTTTAGTCATTCTCTCAAATAGTGGAAAGTTGTAAAGTATATGTACATAAAATAATTCAAGTATGGTCCATTTTTTTTAATCGAACTGGGAGATTTATATGAATAAAAATGCCACAAATCTCGCAACACTAGTACAAAGAGAAATCGTTGATACATAGATTTCCAAATAGATTTTCAAGCCTTTTCCCAACAAAAAGGATGAAAGGGAGAAAACCGACCCTAGAATTTCCAAAAGTTAATCTTACTGCTTCCTTTTTGCAAGATTGAACTCTAACAAATAGCTTACATAAGATAATGCAAAAACAAAACATAATTATCTATTATGTGGGGCTTTCCCCTTGCTATACACAAGGGCATCCACGATTTTCTAAGTATCCCATGAGATTCTCGATTTTGCTTCTTTCTCCCTATGTTGTCTAGATTTCTTGTCTCTTGTTAACATAGGAGAAGAACATGAATCCTTCTTTATAAATTTTGCAAAGGAAGGAGAACCAGAGACTTCAAGGATTTGTCTGCCCATAGTTTCTTCATCTTCCTTCCTTTCTTCTTCAAACACTTCCTCTTCTAGAGATGAAACCTTTACTTGGGGAGTCATCAAAACCCAAATTAAAGTCCCATCCTTGTTTCTTGGAGCTGATACCATTGTTTCCTTTTTATCGTTCATTGATGGCCTAACATTAAGATTTGGGTTAGTCTTCGTAGAACCTGCATTGACATGTTCCTCATCCTCTTCCTCGTAATCTTTTAGAGTTGCAAATTTGTTGTTGGAGAAGTTAGATGGTCCTAACTAGGGCATTTTTTTAGGTTGAGTCTCCCTGGGGTGTTATTTATTGTGCCTTATTGAAACTTGCTTGAATGGTTCTTGCTCAGAATTATTCTTGGGAGTTGGAACCTTCTTCACAGATGGTTGATTTGCTTGAACTCTTGGGAAAATCTTAGTGAAATGCCCATACTCATGACAAGTGTTACGCTTAAAAGTGCTCTTCTCGTAATCAAGGTCTTGAAGATGGTTTCAACCCTCAAGATTGAGTTGGATTGCCTCTGGTAGACCCTTTTCAAAGTCTATTTCCACACAAATTTTGGTGCAAGTGAGAATATTCCCTTTTGGCTCTGCTCAATCTATGTAACGACCCAACTTGTTTCCAATAGATTTCATTGAATCTTCATCCTAGAAAATAATGGGGAGATGAGGCAGTTTGAGCCATACTAGAGCAGTGGAAATTTCCATGTATGGATTAAAGATAAGAGTTTAGTGGGAATTGAACATTCTCCTAGAACCCATGAAATAAGGACCTAATCTAAAGATCATATCCCTTCTCTTCTTTGCTACTAAAGATAAACACATAAAAACCTTTACAACAATAATAATCATAAACATTACTCGAAACATCCGAGTTCTCTGAGATCCAGTCCTAGATTGCTCTAGGACTAAGCCAAAGCCCTGTGAATTTGCCAACCAAGCTTCTCTCATGCATAACAAGAGTTATTTTTCTCATCTTTGTTGACTTTATATCCAATTTGGGGATGGATTCTACTCTTTTGAAAAATCTATCCTTTTCAGGGTGCTTCTCACCAGTAGCTGAAAAGGATCTGATCAAAGAAGCAAATGATTCCTCTTCTGGATTGGGAGGCCCAAAATGAGCTAGGGAGAGGACGACACAAAGCCCATGATCCAAGAAAATATAAACTCCAGCTACCAATGCAATCTGCAAACTCCTGCGTGAATCCAACAATCTTCCCACTCCAGCGTTGAGGGATCAGGTGAAGGTGGCAACGTAGGAGGTTTTGTTAGAAGACCAACCAACACATCATAAACCACCAACAAACACTGAAATGGACGAATGCTACTCATAAACACTTGGATCTGGCTAGCGCGACACACAAGGATGACTCCAACCATACATATGTGCTACTAAGAAAAAACCCTAGTCACAAAATCCTCTTCACTCCCCCATTCTTCCCAATTTTTTGCATGGTACATTTTTTTAAATGAATGTACATTTATTAAATTTATAGGGGTATTAAGATCCAAAATTTTTAAAGTTGAGAGGATTTATTTTTAAAAATCTTCTTCAAAGCACAAAAAAACTTATAATACTTAGGGTTATTGATACAATCTCAAGACCCCAATGTCCAACACCATCATATTGTGTAGACAAAATTTGGCCCACTGAAATAACCCACCAGTGGTTCGTAAGGTGGAAAACCTCCACTCTTGCTAGATGCCCCTGGGTCTTGGGTCATTATCCTATTTCATTACTTTTGAGGAAGACAAGGTCTTATCTAATCAGAAGTAGTGTTAGGTCATACTCTAGGACCAAAAGGTGGTTTGAGCTAGTCGCTAGTATCCAATAGATACCTAGTCTCACATCTAATCATCACTAAGACTACCAGAGAGGGATCATGTGGTATCCATAAACACCTAACCTTTAGCCTTATACATAAAGCTTGGATACTAGAACTTAGAACTCAGTTGGAATATAACTTCATACCCAAAATAATGCTTTTTTTTCTAGGTTACAAAGCCCAGGGAAAACCCCCAAGAACTTCCCCTCATTTTGAGGATGGTACCTAGGGTAACCCTAGAATCTTCGAGGCACAAAGCTGGTCGAGAACATGACTCAAATCCATTACAATAATATAATACTCATTAAGAGCTCAACATGTCACTTGCGATAATTAAACCTGGGTGGGGAGGATAACATCATTTCTTCCAACCACCAAAGATAAACCGAATTGACTTACCCAAAACAAATGTTATGATAAGTGAATATTTTTTATCTATTTTTTAGAGTTATAATAAAGTATAGAAAGACCTTTTTAAGAAAATGTTATCTTATTTATTATTATTGAATTTTATTAATTCAAACTTTATTATGTCTTTTGGATTGTGGTTTATGTAATGTCCCCACTAAATTTTTTAGAATTTTAACTTAGTTTTACTGTGTAGACCTTTTGTCAAACAATTTGCATACAAGCATTATATCAACAATTTACAAATAATTCTAATCTCTGTTGATGACTACAAAGAAACACTGATATCAAGACTCAAGATATTTATTGTATTGAATATTTATGACAACTGCAATATATGGGAAATTACCAACAAATAGTACAATAACACTAAAGGAGGAACCTAGTATATATCTATGTAGGTCGCCCTTAAAAATATCAGAGAAAATGAGCCTGTAGGTGACAATATGTGTGCAACAAATCTCAGCAGATGTTACATGACTGTAGGTGAAGAAATTGACCAGCAAGTGTATGTACAATAGTCCATAAATTAGTGGCACGCTTGTAGATAACAACTGCCCATATTCGACCCATACAACAACAACAAAAATTCCCCCTCAACAACAATAATATCAGCTATAGGTAATGATCAAAATCTGGACCAGGGGTCAAAATTTAGCTCAAAAATCAAAGTTCTCGGAATCGCTTCAAACCGAACGGGAGTGTATGCCTCGTTGTTACGAATCCAACGCAACTTGTTTGGGTTCAAACGGACATCGGGAGCGAGAGATATCGCATTCTATTCAAAAAGACAAACAGGCAAAAAAAGGGATGCTGACTGTACAGTCCGTACGGACGATGACATGGCAAGCCGTACGACACGTGGCAAGCCGTACGACACGTGGTAGGCAGTTATGTGGACGATTGGCATGTGACATGGCTTGTTTGCAGCGAACGGGATGGCGACACGGGGCCTAATCAATGGCCGCCACGTGTCACATGTATATTGGTTTAAAATCTTTGCAATTGGCAGGACTCGACCCTGCGACCTCCGGGCAGGCGAAGAGACTTGGGAAGGGCCGCAAACCGGCGTGCCACCGTTTAAACCTTGTTATATATATGGCATGTTATATATTTAACATTGCATTAGTGTATGGTTGGCGCGGGACCGGGCTCGGGCTTAGCTCCAGCCCCCGGTCGTTTATACAATACATATGACCATTGTTATATCGTTGGCATGCGCGCACGGTTGCATTTTGATTTGGTTTCAACGGTTATACAAATGACCCGCCACTTGTCCATTAACCATTGGCTTTTGGAAACGGGGCCTATTTTTGCACTTGCGCGCGGTCATATGGGTCATACGACCACGACCTTGGCGGTTAGGGGCTAGGTGCGCTCGTAACCGTCCTTCAGTTCGCACCATTATGCGGTTGCACCCGGTGCTAGGTTTAAGCACATAAAAACGCGCGTGTGCTAGGTTGGGCCACACAGAGGTGCATTTTGGCGAACCAGAGACAACAAACTTAAAGGAGGAAAATGGCAGGAGGCTTATCTTCTTCATTTTTGGGCCAAATGAGGTGCCGAAAAATCCCAACCAGGGGTTTTTGAATGTTCTGAATCCATTCGCACTATTTTCAAAGCCATTTGAAGACTTCTTTTGTAGGTTTTTAACCATTGAAGTTTCAGGAAGCTCTAGGGAGCTTGAAGCCCTCATTGATTGAGGTCATGTTTTGGTGAGTCCAAGTTTGTTTTCTGTGACTGAATAGTCATTTTTGACTAATTGTTATTATCTGAAGACATTGGGACAGATTTCAGAGGCTTTTGAGGACTTTTACAGGTGTTTTTTCCACAAGGAAGCTCAGGAAATCTTTAGGCCACATGTAGAAGAGGTCATGCCCGGATGAGCCATGATCCGTTTTCAGAGTTTTATTAGTCATTTTTGGGGTTTTTATGTATTCTGATCCCAATGGTACAGTCGGAATTTCCATTGGAGTTGAGCAGCAGCTTGTAAAAGAATCTTTGACAAATTAATCCCAGAGAGCCAAGTCCATTGATGGAGGCTCAAGGAGATGTAGCCCAGAGAGGGGTGAACTCCTTTATCATCTTATTATTGTTGTGAGTTTGATGGTTTATTTGCTGCAAGTTATGTTGCTGTATATTTATTTAAAGCACACATTTAACCATTTAAAAGAACA
>JASDQU010415903.1:0-10418 GCA_032191745.1 Picea mariana
CCATTACCCATCAAACAAACTTGGGTCCATTACCCAAACCCGGGGTCTCCAACTTCTCATGGCCATAACTCTCTAACCGTGAGGAATTATATGACGTTCCACATACCACTAGAAATGACATGACAAGAACTATCCATATAGGATATTTTCCCTGACAAATTCACTTTCCTTCATCTCATTATTCCACAATTAAGCATGGGTTCTCTTACTCTACAAAGTGTATTCCTGTGAGGGTTTTCACCATAAGGGGACCACTTTGGAGTTAATCCATATTTACTTCTTATCAACCATGACAAAAAAAAAATAATGAGTCATATTACATCAAACAATATTGGGTCCATTACCCAAAACTTTGTGCTACGGGTCTTTCTTCAAGGGTTGACATCAATGACAACCAACCTTAATCAACAGAATCTCCCCAATGAAGTCCAATCCCCACTGCTGAAAGGGTGTTGAAGCTACTACAGGATTTAATGGAAGGGATTTGAGCTGCTGCTTCCCTGAGTTTTTTTGACATTTGATGCAGGCTCTAATCTTTCTGTAGACATCAGTGAACAAAGTAGGCCAGTAGTACCCAACCCTAAGAATTTTGTAGGTTGTGGTCTTCCAGAAATGGTGTCCTCCACACAGGATGCCGTGAAAATCAAACATAACCCTTTGGGCCTCCTATGGGTCTAGGCATCTTAGAAGCACTCCTAGTGGGTCTTTCCAATACAAGGCCTGGTCAATAAGGCAATATCTGATTTCTTTGAGCTTTAAAGCTCTTGCCTTGCTCTTCCCCATTCCATCAGGAGGCTTCAACTCTTGCAGAAAATATATAATGTCTCCATACCAGACGCATTCTGCTAATGGTAAGTTTTCCTAAGGACTTTTGTTGGACAACTCAACTTGCTGATCATCTGAGCAATCATTGATAAAGTTAACCACAAGGCTTTACAATTAGATTCAGCCAACAACTTGGCTAAAACTTGGCCCTTAATTAACTTGGTGGGTTTTATCTCCAGGTTGAACTCAATAATTTTGGCTATCCACTTGCTCCTTCTTCCGTCTATGTTGGGCTGAATGAGAATGTCCTTCACAAAATCTAAAGGAACATATGTAATGATTTTTGAATGCAAAACATAAACTCTGAAATCCTTAAGAGCCTTTACCAAGGCATAGACTTGCTTCTCCATGATGTCGCACCTGGCCTCTGCATCTCTTAATGTCTTGCTGAAAAATGAAATAGGCTGCTCCAGCCCCTCGACATTCTTCTGTAGTAAAATAGCTGCTACTGTGTTAGATGAAGCAAAGGAAAAAATCAGAAAATATTTTGAGTAATCAGGACTGATAAGCACAGGCACTTCAGTCAATGCTTTTTTTATCTGTTCAAAAGAATTTATGGACTCAACAAACCATTTTACTTCATTTCCCTTCCTGAGCATGGCTGTTATGAGTTTCACCATTTCGGCAAAATTGGAAACAAACCTCCTCGGAAAGTTAACCTTGCCCAGAAAAGATTGAACTTCTTTCCTGGATCTTGGGAGTGATAAAGTTTGGATTGCTTCCACTCTACTGGGGTCGATTCTGACCCCCTCAGCTAATACTATATGGCCCAACAACTTCCCCTCCTTCATGGAAAATAGAGATTTCTTAGGATTTAGGGAAAGGCCAAACTTTCTGCATTTCAGGAAAACTCTTTTTAAATGCTCACAGTGCTCGAGAAAACTATAATGTCATCCAAATAGATGACCACAAACTTGTCCTTTTCTCCAATGAAAGCGATATCCATGGCTCACTGAAACGTTGCTCCTACGTTCATTAGTCCAAAAGGCATTTTGGCATACATGAATGTACCCCAAGAAGTGGTGAAGGTTTTTTTTTCTCGGTCCTCAGGAAAGACTGATATCTGATTGTAGCCTGAAAAGCCATCAATCATGGATATCCTTGATGCACCAGTTACCCTTTGCAATATGTGTTCCATTTTCGACAAGGGGTAGTTGTCTTTCTTTGAGCTCCTGTTCAGGTTCCTGAAATCGACACAGAGTCTAATTTCCCCACTCTTAGTTATCACCAGGACCAAGTTGGCCACCCACTCCGAGTACCTCAAAGGCATGATGATTTGGGCATCCAACAACTTCTTTACCTCCCTTTCCATGACAAGCAATAACATAGGATTAATCTGTCTTAGCTTCTGCCTAAATAGTTTGGCTTCTTCTTTCAGTGGGATCTTATGCTCAATGATGCCTGTGTCATATATTCTAAGATCTCCATATGTCCAGGAGAACACATCAACAAACTACTTCAAAATCTTCGCATACTCGGTCCTCTGCTCCCCTGTCAAACTGCTTGACAATTTGACAAACTTTGGCTCCTTTTCTGTGCCAATGTTGCATTCAGATATGTCGGCCTCATTAACCAGCTTCTTAGCTTTCATTGCCACATCATTATTGTCAAAGATCCTCTCCAACGGGACTAGTCCCTTTCGAATATGATTGCTTGGTAACTGCACAATGTGATGATTAGCAATTTTCTTTAAAAACACATCAGTATGGGAGCCACTTTCAGGTTCATGTTCCTGGTCTATTTGTAATGAAAAAAATTCATCAACTGTCTTCAGGAATATTCTAATCTCAAGATCATCCTCAAATACCTTCCAATGCTTGACATTGTCTGGTATAGAGGGTCTGTATTTTACTTCTATATCATACCTGAGCTTGGGCGGTAGGAGAACTTTGAAATTACCTGTCGAAACAGCCAAAGAATTGGCCAAAGTATTCTCCTCTATAGGAATGAATGAGATATTGAAAGCCAGAAAAAAGATGTCTATTAAGTCCCACACTTCATTCCTATAAGATCTCATCCTCAGATGCTTGGCTTGGTAAAGATTCCTGACTTTATTTACAACCATCTCGGCATCCCCAAATGCAGATACTTCTTTGATTCCCATTTCCTTTGCAGCCTTCAAACCCAACACAAGAGATTCATACTCTGCCACATTATTGGTGGCTTCAAACTCTAATTTGTATGACAGAGATATAGTTTCCTGAGTAGGGGAAACAAAAACTACCCCAGCACAAACACCTTCTCTAGAAGAAGCTCCATCAAAGAACAATTTCCACACAACAGTGGTTGGGGGATGTACTTCATGAAAAGAAACAGACTTCTTTCTGAGTTGAAGAGGATCCTCAAGAGTGTTGGTGAGATGCAACAAGCTAGATCCCAAATCACTGTCAAGGGAAAATATGGGATGATTGGTGGGGTCTGCTTCATCACTGACAATGTAGGCAAGTTGAACTTCTCTGTATAATCTTCTATGTTCCCCTCCAAAGACCGTAATGGTAGCATATGTGAGGTCCATCTGTAATGTTCCCCCAAGTTTTCTAATCCAAGATATTGACAACAACATGCCAAACTTGGGAGGAACATCATCCACCATGATGTCCATGACCACACTCTTCATGGGTAGCTGGAACAGAGTCACGACTAGATCTTTGATGACCCCAAGACATTGCACTCTCCTCGAATCGAAAGAATACAAGTCGTGATAGGTTTTTGTGACTTCCAACCCGAGTTCCTCCATAATAGTTTTAGGCATGAGATTATGGGAGGCCCCAGAATCCATCAGATAGCTGTGCAACACCTTATTATGTATGTTCAGGGATGTGTAGAAGGGAGGGGATGAATCATCTATGTATTCTACCATAGGACCTAGGATGACTGCGGGCTTTTCATCTTGTAAGTTAATTGATTCTGTGGGATGGTATGAGGGTTCAAACTGCAATAGCTTAGAGAGGCTCTTCTTGAAATCTTCATGCTTGACCATTTCGGAGAGGTGTACATGGATTCTGATTTTTTGAATTTCATAATCAAAGTTAAAGGAGGAAAGAGGCTTAGGAATTTCCCTCACCTCTAAGACATGATCTTTGGCTATTGGTGAGAGATTCTGAGTTTTCCTTTCCTTGGTGGTATTTGTTGCTTGCTTAGTAGGATTCTCTGCTATGAGAGGATGATCAGGGATATCTGACTTCCCTTCATTCTTCTTTGACCTGCGATTGTATTTTCTAGGACTGTTGTCTTTGGCTCTCTCCCCCTTACTCAGCTCATTTATTTGACTGTTCATTAGGGATTCTTCATATGTAGATTGAGTTAGATGAGGGAAAGGAGAGGTGTCTTCAATACAATGAATTTCAGGATCAATCTCATCTATTTACTCCCCTTCCTCATTAGAAACCAAGTTGTTCTAAAGAGGAGTCTGGATCCTATGATTGTCTCTATCCTCTATCTCTGTTCCTGGGTTCTCTCGGGAGAATTTGAGGGGCAAAATTCGGTCTTCTGAAATTTCCTCTATTATCAGCAGTTTGGGAATTCTTATAATTCTGCCTCCCGTAGAATGTCATCTTCTCCATCTCTGCAGAAAGAGATTTTACCATCTTGGTCAATTCATCCACTTGAGGGTGAGGTGCAGAGGAACTGGAGGTTGAGGCCTTAGATATTCCCTTTCTTTTGTCTGTATCGGCTTTATTTCTGATCCTGTCAACTGCCAACACATTATATTCCACTTCCATGGCCGCATCTTGCATTTGAGCTACGGAAGTAACTCTTCTCTCTCTCAACAGGAGGCAAAAATCAGGGTCAAACACATTAGCATAAGAGATCTTAGCAGAGGCTTCTGAGGGATTAATATCAACAGGGATCTTATTGTACATTTTTTTGAACCTTTTAGAGAAGTCAGAGATGGACTCTCCTTCCTTTTTCTTCAAGGACCCAAACTCTGTCATGTAATACATGAAATATTTTTTATCTCCCCATTGTATCAAGAAGGCATTATCTAGAGCTTCAATCCCAACAATAGATCCAGGGGTGAGTCCCCTAAACCATTTCCTAACCTCACCATCAAGGCTCTGGACAAAGACTCTCATCCAGACATCTTCATTTTCAATCTTCAGGTTGTCTGCATAACTGTAGAAGGTAGCGAGGTGCTCTTTGGCGGTTATGTCCTCCTCTCTAGTGAAATTAGGCATATATTTCAGGTAATCTCCAGTAGGGAGAGGATTTAAAGGTTGAGGTAGGACTAGAGGGGCATATCTAGTAGCCACTATGGCATCCATTCTGTTTCCGGGGGGATTAGCACCTGCCATAGGGATATGAGGTGGACGGGAATTAGGAGGAGAAGGAGCTCGCACAAGGGAAACTGGAATTGAGTTTCCAGAAGGAAAGGGAAACAACGGGTAATTTGAAGAAAAGGATACAGGGCTTAAGGGAGTAGAGGTTGGTGTGGGTACAACAGTAGCAACAGTAATAGGAGGAGGGGTTGTAAAGTCTGGGGTAGGAAAATCTTCTGAATTCCTGGGTCTAGACCAGGTTGCAACATCAGGGGAGATAGGAGTGACAAAGCTCTCTCCCTCTAACCCAATACCAGGAGGAGAAAACTCAACAGGAACATCCCAAAATTTAACAAACGAGAAACTCCAACAAGAGGTCTGATAGGAAAATGAGAAGCAGATATTGGAGTTTCTAACAAAGGGCAATGAGAACTATCAGAAATACCTGGTTCAGCAGCTGAAGCTCCCTCTCTGAGGGCCTTTCCCTTTTTGATAAGCTTCTCTGGATCTGCTTCATGTGTTGTCAAGGGAAACTGAGGGGTAGACCTCGTATGTCTGCCTCTCAAAGCCACAACTGAAACAACAATTTTTCCACAGTGGAGTCGTCACAATGGTGTCACTAGGTGCACAGTAGAAATCTTATAGGGCTCTGATACCTGATGCACCTTCAGAATCAGAGGCTCAATGTCGTTCAATTCCAGGGAAAATCTTCAACTTCGTCCCCGACAATGGCGCCATAAATGTTAGCACCATAAGTCACTCCTGGATTGCGGCAGGAGTAAGCCTGATACCCATCAGTTTTATATGTCACGAATGAATAAATTGGGGTGGTCGAATGGGTGAAAACCCAGAAGAATATCGTTTTAACTTAGAAAACTGGGCCATGCCATGCATGAACAAGTGAGGTCTTGATCTAACTTTCGTCGGTAAGTTGATTTTAAGGTGAGAAGAGGGAAGACTTGGTGAAAATAATGAACGAGATTGCTATAGGAATTCGGCCTTCTAGTAGCTTAGAGAAGAAAAACAAGACACTGAACTATGTCTAACTGACATAGTAACAATGTCACAGTGATAGCTCGATTGGATATTCCAATTCCGAGTAGCACAATGCTACTGTAACAGCTTGTCTGGATCCTCCAATTCCAAGATATTCAGTGTAAGAGGGAAAGGTAACACAGGAAACTAATTAAAACTGGTGCAAAAATTGCAATGATCAACCATACATCATCGTACAACATCACAACCCTCGACTGGATCCTCCAATTCTGAGTGTCTTAATACAAAGTTTACAGAGAGATGGAATGAAGCTGACTTTCATTAAACAAGAAGTCTCAAATGCTAATACATAACCAGGAAAACCAGTGCTTCATCAAAACTTTACAATGCGGGAGCCTAGCTCAACCATCCACCATTACAAAATATCAAAATGGAGTATAAATACTCAGAGAAATTCTCCCTTGACAAAAAGAGAGTTGCTGAGCCATTAAATTCCAAGCTAGCGTGTACACTCTCTCTTTGTTTGATGAGGACATAATATTGGCATGGATCTTGCAGGAGGACCTACACACAGGGTTACCACGGGTTGACTACTCCGGACCCCCACGCCTTCCATTTTAAGGATTGAGCTGAGGTTTTAACAACCTGCTTGAAATTCATTAACTGCACTCATTCATGGCGGGTGGCTGAGGCTTCATGTACAGGGGATGACCATGCACCAACTCTTCCAAGGCTCGAAGGCTAGCCTCCTTTCTTCTGGCTCCATCCTCAATGTAACCTGGGCCCATGACCCTGTGCCTATCTTCAAGGGCACTTCGACATTTCTCCTTTCGAGGACTCTCATACGCTATGTCCAGGGTCCCCGATGCCTGACATGCGAAATCACCTTGTCCAAACCATTGGTTCGATCTAGCTTCTAAATCAATGGCCATGATCATTTCCTTAGCCAGCCTTAGCCATCTGTGGAATGAACATGCACTTATCCTTCTCTTGGCCCTACTTTCCATGAGACTGTGGGTTGTAACCTTGCCCTAAGACCAAAGGTGTTTCGTGAATTTCGTGTATCGACGATGGGAAGAAGTGAACTCCTCACCCTCGAGAATCACGATTGCCGAAATCGCGATAGGAGTTAACTTGTGTTGGCGCCTCCCTTACCTCTCGTCCATGTGGTCACCGGCTAAGACCGTGGGCCCGAACCTTGGATGCTTCGTATTTCGTGTTTTGGGGTTTCAGACCGTGGGTTCATTTGTTGATGAGATCCCCAAAACGTCGAGTCCCGAAAAATATCAATCAACTGCCACTTGCCCCCCGCTGGATCGGATGGTTAAGATTTATCCTTCGACCTTTCGGGTCTCGGGACTTTGTGTTATGAATGATCCTTCGTGACAAAGGCACCAAACTCCTAACTCCCGATCCCATGAAATTCTGTTGATATCAGATCGACGGTTCTCATCTTTTCTCGATTGGATGGACCAGATCTCCCTGTTTCGCGAATCAAAATTTCACGATTCTTGTTGAAAACATTTGTGATGCTTGAAGTTACAATTCCCACACTCGCTTGCCTTAATTGAAACCTGAACTCGCTCGCTTGATTTGGGTCTGTGTTAGACCACTTTAAGTGTTGTGACCTCTGATGATGAAGGCTCAGATGACTGGATAGGGTATGGGGAGACATAAGATAATAGCAGAGGTCAAGGAAAATAAGTTGTTGACAGCTGCGAGGGGAAACAGGAACGACTCTGTTGGCTACAAGTAGGAAAATATAAGGATATGGCCAACCGGATCGAGGAAAACAGGGCAAGGATATAGACTCGAGTAATTTGGCACGTTCCTATGGGCTTTGACAAATTTATGTGATAACACTAATGACAACCATTGCCCTTAATATATTGAAGAACAATATGGGGACAATAGAAAATAGGCTTGAGTTTTTTATGATGCTACCCCTTAAAACATTGTTTGTCCATATACAACCAAAGTCAATCACCAGTTTGAAACTAGACAAAGCCTTGATGGTGATCCTAGATGGATTTATAATGAGCTAGGGAGTATTGAAGGGCATTAGTAACCAAATAATGAATGCTAGATAATTTATGAACAAAGGAGATTCTATACATTTTACCTTGCCTTATAGGAACTTCTATCCATAAGATGTGAATAATAGAAAGATGCAAAGAATGAGAAATGCAAGAAATTGTATAGGGGTAATATGAGGGTCTTTGCAATGTAGGCCAATACATTGTTGTTGTGAGGGAGTCCTCCATCAACTAGGCATATATATCCCATGGTACATGTGAATACCCCTATGCCTTGAGAATTAGTGTAAGGTAAAACTACAAGGTGTGCCATGTGGATTAGTGTAATGTTAGGCAAGTAGAAGACAAATGAGAAAGAAAGATTGGTAGACAAACATTTCATGTTAAACACACAATTTTGACATGGGGGAACAAGAGAATTTAATCACTTCATAAGAATGATAGAAACTAAACTATGAAATGTAAATAATGAAATAAAAAGAAATAATCCTAACTATCATGTAAATGATGCAATGGCTAAATTAGAAGATTAGAGATGAGCAATTTCTAATTATTGTATTAATGGAACAATAACTAGAACATGTAAGTAAACCATGAGTGAGTCTAACAATAATAATAACATCCCAATTATAAAATCATTGATAAGATTAAGAGTGATAAGGAGATACTTTCACTTACTTATACGTGAGGTAGGATGGCATAGGAACATGTTTAGCTAGATAGCTACATCACAGAGGTTGGCATCTTACCACAAGTGAGGTAGGATTAGCAACATGATCTCTTATGGAAGGGATGGAGGATAGATGAAAAGGTAAATATGGGAGGTTATGGTGTTAGGGTAGTTCTAACAAAGGCAAGAGAAATAAGTTGATGACATTGGCATGACATTGGAAAAAGGCGTCAGTTGAAATAAACCGACTAATAGTGAACATGAGCGAGAGAGGAAACACACTCTAATATAGGGTTATCACAAGAATAAATGTGACATATGGTATCTTGGAGTTAAAGTGAGCATAACAAATGACAAACATTGTTCTAGGATTAGTGTAGTCATTAAGGCACCATACACTAGTCAAGGACATAGCATGAGTCTCATGTGACATACGATAATCTGGAGAGTGTGAGCATAATAGGCATCATAAACTAGTAATATAGAGTCATCAAAAGCACAAAAACAACACATGATAGCCTAGATTTAGTGCAATAATGAGAGGTGGCATACATCAATGGGGTATTTTATGCAAGCGTAGGAGGCGACATGCATCAACCTAATTTCAATGCAAGCATAGAGGTGAAAAATACCAATGGTATACCAGTGGAGGAGAGAGGATCAAAGGAAGATATGATGTCACCATTGGGAGGGGCTCCATAGTTGCAAGCTATGGAATGTGAACATTAAGGGGGACATCTTGGAAAATTGACCAAAGAAGTGATAGTTGATCCTAACTAGGTAGAGGTTATCTTAAGTAGGGTATTTCTTGAGATAATGACCTAGAAGGGACCCATCGATATTATGACCAAATAAAAATGAAGAAAAAGGGGTGTAAGGAAGAAGAGCTAAGGAGGAGAGGCAATAATTTCCCCAAGCATTTGAAGGAAGAGGAAAAGAGGAAGAGGATGTAGGAGAGCATGGAACACTAGGAGATGAAGAAGACAAGGGGAGAACTAGGTAATATTGGGTGCTACCAGGTAAGAAGTGGCTAGAGATGATAATGGGAAGTATAACCTAGCCCAAAAAAACTCCCAATAGAACACATCGACTACATGAGCCACCTGCTCCTGATCTGCATAATCATGATATTCTTCAGCATTATTATCTTCATCCTCGGCTACATGATTATACTTTACTGGTCTTCCTCTTGGATCATATCTAACAACGTAGGACCAACCTGCTTTACTAGGTACCTCTGAGTAAAATACTTGCTCACATTGACTTGGAAGAACATAAGGCTCTGTACCCGGTTAAAATGCCCTTGTATTAACCATGGTAAATCCATTATCATGCTCAATAACAACTCTTTCAGGATCATGTTCGTGCATCCGTAGCATGTACCATTTAACCTCAAACAAAACTATTTTAAAGGAATTAAAATCACACTCAATTATATCTTCCAAATGGCCATAGTACCTATTCTCAGTTTCTTCCAGATTTCTGTCACTTCTAGAGGAAATTTTGGTGACCTTAAACACTGCAGTTATCCCACAATTTGAGGTTTTCATCTTATCATCCAACATTTTGATACGAAATTTACGACCATTACACCACATAGCCTTGTGATGTTTCAACTGAAACATGGACAAT
>JASDQU010415906.1:0-10320 GCA_032191745.1 Picea mariana
AGGGAAAAGAAAAACATCAACTTGGGACTCAAGTAGGATGGAACTTAGCATAAAGGAACGCACCATCTGCTTTGCATGCAGGGCTCACAACTAGGAAGATTTTACGAAAGGAAAGCACACTGACATGCCAACCAATAGATGCATAAGGCATTGAAAAATGACCTATCAAAACCCAAAAGTAATGACCACCATCCTCCAAGACGTGGCAACCAACAATATGAATTTTTCATTTTACAATGACGGTATCAATTGGATAATAGACTTCAGATTTATGATTTAAAGCTTGAATATCAAAGATAAGGTTTAAGGTTTGAATATTAAAAATATGGTCAATGCACTCATCAAACATATTAATGTCATATTTTTTAATCTTCTCATCAAAAAAAGGGTCATGATAATGTAAAGAAGGTTCATATACTGGAAAAATCATAGGAATACTCTTGAACTTATCATCACCATCAAATGTAAGAGTGCACATAAGAGGAGTATGTATACTAGTGTCGCACTCCTTGATTTCTTTTGATGATTTAAACAATGGATTTGAATAAGTGTTATTCGATTCAAGATCTTGATTAACCTTAAGAGGATTCTTAAAAGGAAAATGATCTTGTATATTAATAAAATCAAAAGAATACTCATCAGTTAGATTTCACGTGGATTTGACCATTCATCGTAAGAAGAAACTCTATCATAAAGGGGACTATATAAGTCAACATCATATTTCCTTGCATAGTTAGTTTCATCATTGTATGTATATGAATGTAAAAATTGGGATGCACCGTGATCTTGAAGTCGGATTTGTCTATTAGGTTCAAGAATGATGGAATTTGGGATGTTATAAATGGATTGATCGATCAAATCATCTTCTAAACAAAGAGTTGGGGTTTGAGGGTTAATATCAAGACATAGATGCTCGACTTGGATTTATTTATTGATAGATCCATTTGGCTAATCAATATTTTTGGGTTGACAGGTGTTAAGAAAAATATCCTCTAGCATGTCCTCAAAATATAAAAAAACACATGAAACTATATCATCCTATGAATATTCTTTCTCACTTTCTTTGGAATGATCTTAAGGAAGAAGGATATGAGGGGCAATGCCATGTAAATCAAGATTGTTTTCTATACAATATTTTTCCTCTAAGAGTGTTTCATCAAATAAAACATGATATTTCTCAACATGAATTTCGAAAAGAGTATCATCAAAAGGAAAGGCATCAAATAAAGTTTCACAATCCAGGATAACATAATTAGATTCATAAGAGTTAGACTCATTTCAAACCCTTAAATTTCTTGATAAAATATCATTAGATACAAAATTATTTTCTTGACCATTCAGGAAGAGGTAATGGTTTGCATGGTAAGCCTTCTTGGATTCTATGAAAAATCTACAAGTCGATTGTGCATGAGGCTCACTGCAAAAATCACATTGAGGAGGGTTAGGTGGAGAAGGAAAGTCGGAAATGAATTTTGTAAAAGTTGTTTCTCCCACCAAATTAGGATTTGGTGATATAGACCTATACCAATCTTTTGCTTGACCATGAAGAGTAAGAGGAAAAATATCAGAAGAAGTGTAATCATCGTGGACCCCAACAGATTGACAAAACTAAATAAACTTGTTGACATGATCGAGAGAAGACTCCCATGGGTAACCTTAAAAAAGAGGAACACCAACCATGGATAGATTGGTAATCAAATAATAATAAGGTTTATTCATGATAAGGTGAGAAAATGGATTGTTTCAAAAAGTAACATAAGCATTTAAATCAAAACTAGAGAAAACCATTGAACGATCGATCCCCAATATGGTTGCCAATTAAATGTTGATGGAAAGATATGAAAAACCTTACCCAAATTTTTTTGAATCTTACTTGGCTAAGGTAAGATAAGCGATATTGTGACCTTGAGTTTATAGCCAAATAAAAAAAAAAGTCAATTGATTATCAAGAAATAGATACTATGAACCAATGCTATCTTTTATATTAAATATGAAAAATAAAGAAAAATGTTGGTTTGTTTGTAATGAGAGATTAAATAACAAGCAGAATACAAATTTGATAAATAGTACAAAAATATACACAAGTGAGACCAAAAATCAGTGTATCCATTTTATTGATTTCATTTCAAGTTATATCCAAACCCCCTTTTACATACCCCTACAAGGGTAAGGACAAAAATCAAATTTAGAAATATTAGGTGAGCACCACAAACAAGACTCTGATGTGAAGAAGAGACCAAGACTATAATGTTGGATCAAACTAGCCACATAACACCATTGCTTGACTCTGCAAAATATCCTTAATCAGAAATGAAAACTAATTCATAAACAGATCATAATACATAGACTGTCAAGACAAAATGAGAAACCTTTTGAAGCATGTTTTCTCAAGAGATGCTTCTCATTCCTTAATATTTCCACCTTCAATAAGACCCTTCTAACAAAAAAAGGTTTAATACTCAAAGATAACTTGAAATGAATGAAAATAATTAATCTCACAAGTACAAGAGCATACCTTTATCAAAAATTATTTTCCTTCCTCTCTCCCCTTGTCCCGTCAATTGATTTCTCTTTTATCTCCTCCAAGTAGTTTGGTAGTTCTCAACTACTTTTAGTCAAGTCATAAATGACTTTTAGTTCTGTCAGAAATAACTTTTAGTTATTTAGGGACAAACAATAAACAATATAATAAATAGATAAAGGGTAATATAAATAATAACTAATAAGTGGGACCCCTATTTCCTTTAATTATCCTTAAGTTTTTAGATTTCCTCCTTGTTCCTCCATATTATTAAAATAAATCAATCATACCATCTCATCAAATATACACATATGCATACATGAATCAATTTAGAAAAACCCTTGTATCTCCCCAAATGCCATCCATATAAATAAGTAAAATATGTTGCCAAAAATAAAATATTTTCTTGTTGTCCAAAAGTCAAAATATAATCACCATGTTGTCCCAAAAGATGAAAATGCAAGTAAACTATTAGCAGTCATAAATAACATTATCACATAAAAAACCATATTTTCTATGGGAGGAAGTTCGCTTTTTTTCACTGCTCATTATATGTATTTCCTTGTTTGTATGTGAGCTTACCTTAGCATACTTATGTTCCTTGGATGCCTCGAGGTGAACTTCACTGAAAGCATGGGAGTGGTCATTAGGATGTTGAGCGTGGTATGTCACTAAATGAGATGAATTATGAGATGACTCAAATTTGGTAGCAATTTGTTTCTCCTTACTTGTCTTTGGCTCTGGAATATCTTCTTTAAGCCTTCTACTTTCATGAGATGAATGAGCATGGGAGGCAATAGAAGCAATTTGATGAACAATTTGTTTAAGTGGAGGAGGAGGTGGTAATGGTAGTGACATTGTGGGCCAGTCACCTTGATGAACTAGAGTATGTTGGACAACATCTTCCCAAACATCATTTACATGAACTTCTAGTTGCAAGAACACATGAGTTGGGACACGAACATTCGAAATTCTAGAATGAGGTTGATATGGAGGTCTCTCAGGTCTGGGATATGGATGGAAGGCTTCTTGGCCTACTAGGTTATGGAAACAGGTTTGTAATAGTTGATTGAGTTCATCAGAATCAACATCAAAGTGTATTGATATCCTTGGTCTTTTGTTAATCCAAAAAATATTTCGACCTCTACCTCTGTTTATGCCTATGCCATGGATTCCCCTGCTAAAAAAACTCATTTTCTAAAATGAAACTCATATCAACATATGAAACAATAAGATCAATCAAACATCAAATTACTTTTCCTAATAGATAATTTAAAACATTGGCTTTGATTAGTCAACACACAAGCATGCATGCAATTAATCCAATTACTCTACATATGTCATCCAAAATTGAATAGCTTGATCTTTGTTTCATAACTGATATCACTTAGAACAGGGATAGTAAATGATATATGGGACATGATAGGATTTGTATTGAATGAAAAATTATTGATTCAAAGGGAAGAAATGAATATTGTTCTTTCCATAATCAGTTTATATATTTTTAATCATCAACCATCATGAATAAACCATCATCCAATACTCTGCATTTATCACCCAATAAAATTCATTGTTCCATGCTTATTCTTATTTCAATTTGACCTTTTACATAATGACATTTTTCAAAAATAAGAACATGGAAAATAAAATGAATTGGGACGTGAGAGGCCTTGTAATTTGCAAAAAATGAGACAATGGAAGGGAAATGAAATGATCATTGTTCTTTAATAATGCATATACTTTATCACTCCAATCTCAATAATCATTAAACCATACAATCAAATTCAAGATCTTTGTTCATCACTCAAACAAATTCTTGTAGCATTCACATAATCATTTGTAGCTATACTTATGTTATCCACTTTTCAAATAAATATTTGAGTAGAAATGAAATATGACTATACACAGGGTTTTTCAAAAACTCATTGTAGTTTTATGTTCATCATTCATCACTTATACTCCATTCACCAACAACATTTTTTTTTATAGAGTTCGAATCTAATAAGCAAAACCCATGTGATGGTGACAATCAAACGAATCGATAGTAAGGAGGGTTTTATGAGACCCGAAACAGGCATTTCTCACATCGATGGTCCATTTAACTATATACATCTGTATTTTCTCAAGCCCTAAAAAAATGTATCTCTGAAATTATATACAGAGCAATCAAATGTATGTCGAAAGAATTATGGGTTGAGTGCAAAAACCCCAAAAGATTTTCTTTTAAAATCCATTCAAACCACAAGAATCGTGACTCAGTAATGTTGATACCCACAATCCGTCAAACAAAAATGAGAAAGGCCAAAGATGATTTGAATGCAATTTCAAACTCGCCCTCATATTCATATGTAAATTCACCCAAAACACAACATACATGTGCTTCTCGTACAAACCCAGGTCAAATATTGTTTGAAGCCACATACCTATTATAAATACAAAGTGAAATTCGACAAGACTATTTGTTCATTGTTATGGTAATACCCAGAGAACTCGACAATGATATCATGCCAAGAAACTATTATTCACAACCTTTTTTTTCATACTCAAAATAGATATATAGTCAAAATATTTCACACACACAAGATGCAACCAAACAGAGCCAATTTTTCAAAATTATTAGAGAAGAGTAGTTTCATTTTGATGCAAGAAGAGTCCAAATCTCCATACATATTCAAAAAATGCTTAAATAACCAAGAAAGAGTTTCTCATAATCGTTATTCAACCACCAACCAAAATTTCGAGCTCAAACCCTCAATAACCAGCTCCAGAGAGTTTCACAAAACCAAACAAGCAAGAAATGGTGGTAAACCTCGAGAGAAAACATCGTGGGGATTGCATTAATTTGCATTAATTTCATGTCGCTTCCAACACCATAAATATGCCAACTTACAACCATAACTATCACCTTACATTAAGCAGTGAAGCCACGTAGTGCCAAGTCAGATTTCCAACATCCATCATGTACAATAATACGTATGTGTTGGAGTTTCAAATTTATACCATATTCAATGTGTGAACTAAATGTCAAGTTCCTTTGAACTTGTGACGATCAAATCATAATCAACATCATAATGTGATAACCCTATCATATGTTGATTCCATCCAAAATTATATGAAAACGAATTATATGTTGATATGAGGCCATGATTGTTGGGTATGTGTTATATTATTTGCATGAGTAGTAGTTTCTACGTTGGTCGAACACGCAGGGGGGTTTGAGGAGGGGCCTCTAGGCCCCCCCTTGGGGGGTGCAGCGGCATTGCCCTCGAGAAAAAAAAAAATCCTCGAGAAACATGTCAAATTTTTGCCTTGTTTTTTGTGTTTCCTTCATTTTCATTTCCATTGTTGGGCAATTTTTCGGCACATGGTTTTTTGTCAATGGTTTTTTATTTCTGGTTAAGGAATTGGGGTTGTTGACTAATCCAGGTCATTGGGTTAGGGTTTTGGATGTCGTTGGATCCTAAATGTATATTATTGTAAACAATGTATCATTATGAATGAATATAGAATATGTTGGTTTTCCTGATTTGGGTTTCCAGGGGAAAAATTTATGTGTAATGTTTGTATTTTCCATTGTATCTTTTATGTTCTTTTACTGAAAATTTGTTTGCAGTAAATATTGTACAAGGTTAAAATCTACATTTGGTATCAGAGACTTTTTGGCTTCAAGGGGATGCCTTTGTGGTCAAGGGTTTGTCTCGGCACTGAGATAAGCCTTGTTACAGTGGGAGATATGTGGTATTGATTTTTCAGGTGAAAAGAAATGGCGAGCAATTCAAAAATGGAGATCGAGAAGTTTAATAGGAAAAGTTTTGATTTGTGAAAGATCAAGATGGAATATATGTTGGTGGACAGGGATCAATGGATCATGGTATATCCAGGTACTGCACCTATAGGAACTTCAGCAGAGGACTAGAAAATTTTGGATCGGAAGGCGAAGAGCACAATCTGACTGTGTCTCTCAGATTCAATATTACTGAATGTGTCATAGGAAGCTACAACCAAGGATTTATGGGATAAGTTGGGGAAGTTGTATTAGTATAAGTCCCTAGTAAATAAATTATTCCTAAGAAATAAGTTGTATAACCTGAGGATGAGAGATGGAGACTCGGTGGCAGATCATTTGAACGCCTTCAATACTGTGGTAAGTCAGTTAGTATCTATTGAGATTAAAATTTTAGATGAAGATAAGTGTATCAGTTTATTGTGTTCTTTACCAGACTTGTGGGATAGTTTGGTTGTGGCCATAGGTAGTAATAAAATTTCCTTGAAGTTTGATGAAGTGGTCTCAACCTTGTTGTTGGAGGAGTTGAGATGAAAGAATATGGATTGATAGAACACAGACGCATTATTTGCAAGAGGACGCTCCCAGAAAAGAAATAGATCTAAGTTCTCAAGTGGGATATCTAAGTCTAAGGGTAGATCTAAATCTCCCAGAAAGTTTGTAAAGGTATGTTGGAGATGTTGAAAAGAAGGGCACTACAAGAAGCAGTGTAGATCCAAAGTTGAGATAAAGAAGGGATCTGAAGACTCTCCTTCTACAGAAGAAAAGACCTCCAAGGAAGAAGGAGGAGATGTGTACATAGCTTCTTCAAGCACACATTCATATCATGAGGCATGGTTGGTTGACTCAGGTGCATCATTTCATATGACTCCCCACAGAGAGTGGTTCTTTGAATATGGAAGGTATGATGGAGGTAATGTTTTCCTAGGTGATGACTCGACAACTAGAATCATAGGTCGAGGAAAAGTCAAGTTGAGGCTCATAGATGGAGGGATTAGAACACTACCTGGTGTTCTACACATCCAAGGATTGGCCATAAATTTGATTTTTGTAAGCAAAATGGGCGATGCAGGGGTAAAAACAATATTTGAAAAGGAAATATGCACTATGGTTCAAGGAGCAATGGTGTTGTTGGAGGGAGTTCGGTTTGTAACTCTATATAAGCTGCAAGGAAGCACTATTAGTGATGGGTGTAATAGTTCCATTGTTTCTGATATTGGAGTTGAAGAAGAAAGAACTCCTACAGTCTCTAGAGAAAAGGTTATGATGTGGCATCAAATACTAGGGCATTTCGGAGAGAAGGGTCTTTGACTACTACACGGTAAAGGTATGGTTGAAGGTATGTATAACTTCTCTCTGGATTTTGATTTATGTGAACATTGTGTATATGGGAAGCAGAATCGGGTAAGATTCCCCTTTGGTGCAATGAGGGCGGAAGGAATTTTACAGCTAGTTCACAATGATGTTTTTGGACCTGTGTCAGTCCCACCATTGGGAAAATATGTGTACTATGTCTCATTTATAGATGACTTCTCAAGGAATACTTGGATATATTTTCTCAAGAAGAAATCTGAAGTCTTTGATAGGTTTAAAGAGTTTAAGGCTATTGTTGAGAATCAAACAGAGAAAATAATTAGGGTGTTGAGGACAGATAATGGCGGAGAGTTCTACGGGAATGAATTTGAAGAATTGTGTAAGAAGTGTGGTATATCAAGGAAGAAGACTACTCCATATACACCTCAGCGGAATGGAGTTGTATAAAGGATGAACAGGACACTGATGGAAAAATCAAGGTGCATTCTTAGTGGTGTCGGGTTAGGGAAAGAATTTTGGGCAGAGGCAATGGGTATTGCATGTTACCTGGTTAACATATCACCCTCATCAATACTAGATGACAAGACCCCACAAGAGGTATGGACTGGTAATAAACCTTCTCTCACACATCTCAAGGTATTTGGTTGTGATGCATATGTTCATGTTCCAAAGTAAAACATGAGTAAGCTAGATAAGAAGGCTGAAAAGTGTATCTTTAATGGATATAAATATGGTCTCAAACGTTATAAGCTTTGGAACCCAGAAACTAAGAAGGTAGTGTATATCCGAGATGTGGTATTTAGATAAATGAAGGATGTTATTAAACAGGAAGTCCTACCAAGTAAGGAAGAACAATAGAAAATAGAGTTTCATCTAAAGGATGATGAATCAAACTCTATAGAAGAATAGGAATCAAAAGAAGAAGATCCTCATACTCCAGTATTGCAGAGATCGATTCGAGAAAGAAGGCTACCAGAAAGGTATACTCCATCTGATTTTCGTTCAAATTTTTCTTTGTCTATTACTGATAATGATCCTAGAACTGTCAGGGAGGCAGTGGATTCAGAGGATGGAAATCTCTGGAAAAAAGCCATGGACGAAGAAATGGCAGCCTTGGATAAGAATGATGCTTGGGATCTAGTGGAGTTTCCGATTGGAATAAATCCCATTGGCAACAAATGGGTATTTAAAAATAAGTTGAATGCAGAAGGAAAAGTGGAGAAATACAAAGCTCAGTTAGTAGCAAAGGTTTGTTCCCAAGTTGAGGAAATTGATTTTGGTGAGATTTTTTCTCATGTTGCCAAGTTAACCTCTATAAGATTTTCATTATATGTTGTTGTTTTATTTTATTTTGAAGTAGAACAAATGGATGTTGTAATGTCCCCACTTTGGGACATCATCACAGTGCAGAGATTTATGATGACTAGAGTAGCCAGATGGATGTTATAGAGAGTACAGGGGTATTTGAAGGGCATTGTGGGGTCTAGCTTCCATTGATCATCATATTCCATCATTAGGAGCCATTCTGCATAGGTTGGCTTTGGTTTCGTTGCATTCCGACGATTTCCATGATTTTGACTATTTTGAGCTATAAGTTAATTGGAATCGCTGAAGAGGTCATTTTGGGCACATTACTTGGAGGAACCTCTCAGTGTAATAGCTCATTGGAATTAGGAGGAGAAACACTACAATATGGGATGGCTAGAAGTGACTTTCAGTGGCCAGGGAAGCCACAATGAGAGATAAGAAGCTTTTCAAAGGTAAAAAGGTTAATTAATTAATTAAAGTGATTTAATTAATTAATTAAATATTAATAAAATGAAAGTCACTTTGGAGGGACAAGGAGAGAAAAAGGTATAAAGGAAAGGCAAGGGCCTCTTCTCATTTATATTCATGTATGACTATCTTTTGATATCTGGATTTTAGCTAGTGAGCCCATCATTAGGGGTTTTGAGGGTTTTGACTTAACAAACCCTAGAGGACGATTTGGTGGTGAAATATTCCACCTAGCTTGTCCCAAGCTTGGTCTCGGAGATGAAATACTCTCCCACACCATTCTAGTTCCAGATCTACTCAGTTGCAGGAGGATTCTACATCAGTTGCAGGGCAGAGAGAGAGAGGGTGTACCAGCTAGGGTTTCCAGCAAGAGGGGTGCACCATTCATTGAGGGAGGATTCGTCCTAGTTGAGGAGAAGTGATTTCGATAATTCCAGGTATTGGGTTTTCCTTGCAGGTGTCCTAGCATCATTCTTGGTGGTTTCCGGAGGCATTTCAGTGGCAGGTTTATTTGTATTGATAGTGGGATGATTTCCCAAGAGGAGCGATCACCATTATTTGGAGGGTAGCTAGATCTAAGCATATAGCAGGTATTTTGATGATTTGAGCACTTGGGTATTCATTTTCATGCCCCGATCTATCACTCTAGTGGATTGGTGGAGTTGTTGGAGGTCTCTAGGAGAGAGTCCGAATTATTAGGGTTTCAGTCATCCAGTGGGGCGCACCATTCAGTGGAGGAGTTCAGATCTATAGGGTTTGAGAGGGATCTTGGAGATTCGGGCACCTGGGTTGTTCTTGCCATCACCCGATCTACTGTTTGGCATCTTTCTTGAGGTGATTGGACATCTTTGGCACCAGGGCCAAATTGTTGAGGAGCTTCAGTTATCCAACAGGACGTCGCATTGGTCTTCATCTCTTATCCAGC
>JASDQU010415912.1:0-10319 GCA_032191745.1 Picea mariana
AGCATGGAGATATGATTTCATGCTAACCTCTTCCATGAAACTATCATGTATAGGGGCCACCATCGACCCATGAAAACTTTTCCTACATTTTGAGCATCAATGAGAATCGCATGAAGTGGGATTGGACTTGCTAGTTTGACATTGTGACCTTTCTTGGATAGACTCTATTGCATGGCTTAAAGGTTCAAATGATCTCTCACGATATTTTGAGGATACATCCTGGTGGGACAAAGCGATGAACATTATATTCTCTAGTAATCTAAGGATTAAGGTGAAAATCAAAGTCTGGGGCTAGCAGAATTATTCGAGATGGAACGATATTTGGTAGGGTGGTTAGGCCTCTACCTAGGAGGGTGAGGCCCTATCAATGCGCTAGAATTGGCATTTTGATGATCTTGCATAGGAATGTAACCAATCCCCTAGAATTCACCAATGTGAAAGTAGTTGAAATGGTGACCTAAAACAAATCCAACCAACAATTTTCTAAGGAAATGCAATGGAATCTCCATGTTACAATAGGGAGGATTATAAAAAATATAAACCACCTCTTGAGGTAATGGTCTATAAAAGGTTGGTATGTACACCAATCCATGAAAATATTTTTATTTTTCACAAGAGGGTGTAAATTAGTTCTGCGGCCAATCAACAAGCTCATGAGATGTTGTTTTGAAAATTGTAGATCTCTCATCCTAGTCTTGTAATTGGAAATATCATATAACCAACCTAGATGATTAGCAATAAAATTTACAATGGTAACTAGAGATATAGCCACTGAAAGGAGTGATGATTCTCTCGTGCCTCTAAAATCTTGTATCAAGTTTTTAAACAAGTGATGATTCTCTTGTGCTTCTAAAATATCGTATCAGGTTTTTAAATGGCTCAAGGCCATTATCAATTTCAATGTTTTCATTTGGTGGTTGGGAGTTAGGGTTAGGCCTTTTTTTATTAATAATGGTGGTTTTATTTTCAGTTTTAGTGTTTTCATAAGTGGTTGGGGGTTAGGGTTGGGTCTTCCTTCATTAGGTGTCGAACTCCATGACAATCTAATTTATATACTTTGAAGAGGAATAAAAATATATATATATATATTTTTTCCATATGATTTAAGGAATTTAGGAAATAGAAAAAGAAAAAAAGATAATGTAAGAAAATATGAATAGTGACAATGTCCTCATATCACTCAAAATCTCTAAATCACTTCTAAAATAATGCCTCCTTCACCTAGAATGTGTTCCACTATTTGTAATAAAAATCAATCCCTGACACTTTTTTTTAATAATACATAGAAGAATATGTGCATGTTATTAAAAGCATGTACACAGTCTTTAAAATATGACTCGTTAGGATTTCAATGACAATTTGGAGGGGCCCTAAACTATAGGTAAAGGGATGTATCCACATCTATGTGTGAGTGTGTTTATGGAAGACCAGTTGCCATTTTTTGGTTTACCTATATATATATTCAAATCAAAATAAATTTTAGCTCAAACTTTTTAAATTATTTAAAAATTTACAGTTTATATTTTTTTATCTTTTTTCAATCAATAGATATAAAATTAAAATATTAAAATAATTTATGTTATAATTTATTAAAACAAAATGTTTCTCTTTATATTGAAAAAAAAAAACATTTATTCATTACTAATGAATATCATAAATATATTTCAACTTTAAATCCCAATCATTTCTTATGTTCTCTCATACATATATATGCTGTACTTAATGTTAACTTGGATATCAAAATTCACGATTATTATTTTATTCTTTTGTCCTTTTATGCTTTACCAAGAGACAGAACTTTGAAAAGCCAACACACATGCCAATTTTTATGTGACCAGATAGTTGTTATAAACGACACAAAACAAGATTTCATGTCAACCCAAGATAAGAATAAAAACCAACCTTTAAAAATAATTTAGAAACCATAAGAGCTTGCGTCGACCTCTCTTTGGGCTTGATGCAGGAGCATCTCTCCACATCAGCCAGCCAGCCAGCCACACCAGCGAATTCAAATCACATGCTAAAAGAGAAGCGTGGTCCTCATTCAAATTTGAAATTGAATGTAATTAAATGTCTAGGATGGTGAGCCATAGAAGCCGTGCTTTTATGCAGGCGTTTGGTAGATCGGCTTTAATGCTAGATCGGTTGAGATCTAGATCCAGATAGTGGACTAGACAGCCCATTCAATGCAATTGAATAGGGTAGGTGAATCTAGAGGGAAACGCTCTAAGAGCCCCCTCAGGTAAAAGAGATCTGGTATCTCATTTTGAAAAAAAGTTGTAATGGTTGTAGGAGAGAGCCAGAGAGAGCTCGAGAACACCATTGTAAATACATGCATTTGCCATTTTAATATAATAAGAAGCAGTTTTTCTTGCATATCTTCTGTATTGTATGGATGTCTGTGAGTGTTATTCATATTGTGAATGTATGCTATAGTTGTGCATTTGCAGGATTGTTTTGATTTCAGATGAAGGTCTTTGAGGTTTCATGCCAGGAGGGCATGGCAGAGTACTGCGGTCTCTGAATACCGGTGCACCGAGGATGCACTTTTGAACTCTGCGGAGTCAGACAAAGGCGTGATGCGGCACAGGGCTGAAGTCGACAACTCAGGAGGAAGACCTTTGAGGTTGCTGAACACCTCAGGAGGCAAGGCTGTGTGAGAGGAGATACAGTTGCAGACAAAATTATGCTGTGAATTCTGTAGAGCTATGCCAAGTGGGCATTGGGCAGGTGTAAGGAGTGCACAGAGGAAGAACTCTATTGTGAGTTCAGATAGAAGAAAAAATCTCTAAGGAGTTCTGTAGAGCTCTTCCAGGTGGGAATTGAGCGTATGCACTGCGGTGCATTTGAGGAAGGACTCTGTTGTGAGTTCGAAGAAGAAAACAGAATCATTGAGGATTCTGAGAGCTTTGCCAGGAGGGCATCGAGCAGGTGCATAGGCGTCCAAGAGAAGACAAAATTGTTGAGCGTTCTATGGGAAAATAGAAGGTACTCTGCCAGGAGGGCATCGAGTCAACGTGTAGGCAGGCACATAAGAGAAAAGAACTCTTTGAGTTCTGGAGCTGGAGGAAGTATCCATTGAAGGATCTTCTCGGGGTTACTGAACACCCTGAAGGCTCAGCCAAAAGTCACTTGAGCAGAAGGATAACTAGGAAGGCATACATTTCATTCTCCATCTGAAGGAGAAGAAGGAAAAAAATCCCTCAAGGGGTTTGAGTGTTCGATGAAGCTCAGGAGGGACAACACTAGAATGTGCGTGAGGAGACTCTGCAAGGAGTGCAGAATTTGAAGAATCCTCCAAGGATTCAAAGATAAAAATCTTAGGAGGGCCAGTGTTATCATACGCGCAACGAAGCTCAGAGTTGGAGGAGTTTGCAGAGGAGAAAAGAAGCAAAGGTCAAGGCCTTTGAGGAGTTGAAGATTTCTCCCAAGTCTGGGAAGAAAGCGAAGAATCTCAGAGGAGCAACAACAGTCGTCAGATCAGCATGAGGAGAAGATCTGGATAGTTGACTATCACGTCCAGGAGGAGTGCGCAGGAGAATTGATCTGAGCCGTCTGTTCAGGGGGAAAAATGTCAAACATCCACATTGAGTCGGGATATTGGGTCATCGGGAAATTGGAGTTCATGAGGACAAGGAGGTTGAGACATTACAAGTCCCGAAACCCCGGATAAATCGGGACCGTTCATCAGAGAGGACGCGTGGAAGAAATCGGCATCATCGGGGAAAGGCCGACAGGGAAGTCGTCCATCGGAGTTTGGATCATCGGGATATTGGGGATCCCGTATACCAGTTGTTCGTGCATTTTGGAATCACGAAATGTGAAACCCCGATCAGTGGGGGACAACTGTCAGCACATCAGGGATGAGGGAAGAGACATAGTGGAAACCCGACATAGAATCTGAACCGTCCATTCTGGTGGGACGTGTGTCAGAAATCAGGAGGAAGTCGGGGATCAACATATCGTGGGTTCCAGGGGCATATGCATGTTGACATTGGAAACCCTGAAACCCCAACAGGAGGATTGAATACGGTCCCGGGGTAGCGGTCACATGGACCAATTCATAGCTGGAAGGGGCTAAAGCTCGAAAAAGGAGCATATCGAGGATCGGAGGATCACGGACCCTAAGGAAATGCACATTTTGACATTGCAAGCGCCGAAACTCCGATAGGAGTAGCCTCAAAAAGAGGTAAGGCCACGGTCACAGAGGAAGTGGTCATATGGTGGGAGCTTAGCTAGGAGGGATAGCTCATAGAGGAGGAGCGCATCAGAGATCGGGAATTGGAGAGGTAAGAGACCCTTGACAACGGAAAGGATGAAACCCCAAAGCCCGATAACAGTTTCCTGTGGGGAAATTGTTCACGGCTCATGCAGAGGCCGTGAGGAAAGAAGAAAGGACCTGTGGATTGGGTCAGATTTTAGCAGAGATTTCGTTTGGGAGATCTAAAGAGCCACTTCAGCTCAACAGAAAGGGAATTAGAATCGATCCTGTGAGCAAGAGGTCGGGGGAGACTTGACCCCCTCTCTATGTCAGGTGGTATCAAATCTTGAATCTTTCTTATAGATTTCAGGTACGAAGAAGCAGGGAGATAAGAGGATACTCTGATACACATCAACTGGTATCAGAGCAGGTTCTCTGTTTGTATATTTCAAACAGAGGAGAGAAGGTCGAAGAAGACAGAGTTGCTGGAGGACTTTGTAATGACTTACTTGCAGGTAGGAAGCAGTCCATAGACAGTCAGCAGGACTGTAAGATGAAGCTGGACACACTCAAGATGCAGAGTGGCAGCTGCAGATTTGCCAGGAAGGTAAACAAAGGCAGTAATATGGCTACTGAAGGCCGTAGGTATGCTGGGAGGAGAGAGCTATGGAGCCAAGAAGACATGGATGAAGAGCTCGCATATATAAAGAGAGAAATGGCAAGGCTCGAATTGAAGATACGGCAAGATAAGGAGCCGAGATGGGTATATGAATGGCCCATGAAAGAAGCCAAAAGCAAAATGGCCAGTCAGGGAGTTGATGGTCAGAAGACAGTGGAGGCTGTTAACAGGGTGGTTGAGGTATGTAAGCCAGAGACTGGGAGAGGTCTCGATGATGATGAAGAGGATGAATTGGGATCAGCTGAGGATCTCAAGGACTGCCAGGAGGGCAGATTAGAAATTCCCGTTTTCCAGGAGGGCAATGAATTGAGATCACTGCGGGATCTCATGGACTGTTAGGAGGACAGCTAGGGAATTTCACATTGCCAGCTGGGCAATGAAAGGAGATCACTGCGGGATCTCGAAGACTGCCAGGAGGGCAGCGGAAGCATCTCAGACTGCCAGGTGGGCAGAGATGAGTATTCGAGGCTATTTGAAAGTCCCATGGACTCGGAGGTGAGTTCAATTCAACAAGGAGTGCTGATGAATATGGGATTAGTTGATCTCATAGTCTGCCAGGAGGGAAACAGAGACATCCTGTATTGCCAGATGGGCAGGGATGAGAAGGGGAAATTTGATCAGCCAGAGGAGTTGACCAAGCCGATGAGACTGTCTGAGGGTCTCATAAATCCAGAGATGAATTTGGATCAGCAGATGCAACTGACAGAGGTGAAAGATCAGGATGATCTTCTGATGATTGGGGGAATTGGGATATTCCTACCATGTTCCTAGGAGGAGGCATAAATTGGTGTTGCAGATGGTGCAACAGTAGAATAGTCACAGCTGACGATGACTGTCAAGGAGGAATTGGAGCAGGTGTTTGAGACTGCCCAAGCACAAGCAGAAGCTGAAGAAGCTGTAGCACTGAAGCTGACAGCAGAAGAAGGAAAGGAGAAAGAGCGTTCTGAGGAACGGCTCAATGATTTCAGCCAGCGAGATGAGAGCGCTGTAGCATTGGAGCTGACAGTAGAAGAAGAAGTAGAAGCGGAAGAAGAGAGTGAACATTTTGAGGAATGGCTCAACGCATTCAACGATGAAGATGAAAGGACTGCAACATGGGAGGTTTCAGAAGTAGAGGAAGAAGGGGAAGACAACATTTGCTTTGCTGATCTGTGGCAACAATTTGAAGCCCTAGAAGAGAGGGTGAAAGTGCAGAGTGTGCACATCCAACAGGTGAAGTTGGAAACGGATGAAGGAGGCATGGGAGATCATGATGATCTGCCCATGTGCCAAAAATTTTTGCAGCTGAGGAGACTGCATGAACAGGACCAGCCATGGGAGCAGTTGGATGTAGTGATCGAGGAGATCATGGAGCTAATGTTGAGGTTAGTAGAGACTTCCAGCGAGGAGAGGTTGGGCAGAAAAGAAGCAGCAGCAGCGGCACAACAGAAGCAACAACAACAACAGAATGGAGCAGATGGGAAGCTACAGATATTTGTTTGGGATCCAGGAGGATTTCCAACCGCTTAGAGGGGAAGCGCATGAGCAGGAGCTCATGATTTTGCAGCTGAGTTTGATGCAGGAGCATCTCTCCACATTAGCCAGCCAGCCAGCCACGACAGCGAATTCAAATAGAACGCTAAAAGAGAAGCGCAGTCCTCATTCAAATTTGAAATTGAATGTAATTAAATGTCTAGGCTGGTGAGCCATAGAAGCCGTGCTTTTATGCAGGTGTTTGGTAGATCGGCTTTAATGCTAGATCGGCTGAGATCTAGATCCAGATAGTGGACTAGACAACCCATTCAATGCAATTGAATAGGGTAGGTGAATCTGGAGGGAAACGCTCTAAGAGCCCCCTCAGGTAAAAGAGATCTGGTATCTCATTTTGAAAAAAATTTGTAATGGTTGTAGGAGAGAGCTAGAGAGAGCTCGAGAACACCATTGTAAATACAGGCATTTGCCATTTTAATATAATCAGAAGCATTTTTTCCTGCATATCTTCTGTATTGTATGGATGTCTCTGAGTGTTCTTAATATTGTGAATGTATGCTGTAGTTGTGCATTTGTAGGATTGTTTTGATTTCAGATGAAGGTCTTTGAGGTTTCATGCCAGGAGGGCGTGGCAAAGTACTGCGGTCTCTGAATACCGGTGCACTGAGGATGCACTTCTGATCTCTGCGGAGTCAGACAAAGGCGTGTTGCGGCATAGGACTGAAGTCAACAAATCAGGAGGAAGACCTTTGAGGTTGCTGAACACCTCAGGAGGCAAGGCTGTGTGAGAGGAGACACAGTTGCAGACAGAATTCTGCTGTGAATTCTGTAGAGCTCTGCCAAGTGGGCATTGGGTAGGTGTAAGGAGTGCACAGAGGAAGAAATCTATTGTGAGTTCAGACAGAAGACATAATCTTTGAGGAGTTCTGTAGAGCTCTGCCAGGTGGGCATTGAGCGTATGTGCTACGGTGCATTTGAGGAAGGAGTCTGTTGTGAGTTTGAAGAAGAAAACAAAATCATTGAGGATTCTGAGAGCTCTGCTAGGAGGGCATCAAGCAGGTGCATAGGCGCACAAGAGAAGACATAACTGTTGAGCGTTCTGTGGGAAAAGAGAAGGTACTATGCCATGAGGGCATCGAGTCAGTGTGCAGGCAGGAACAGAAGAGAAAATAACTCTTTGAGTTCTGGAGCTGGAGGAAGTATCCATTGAAGGATCTTCTCGGGGTTACTGAACACCCTGAAGGCTCAGCCAGAAGTCGCTTGAGCAGAAGGATAGCCAGGAAGGAGTCCATTTCATTCTCCATCTGAAGGAGAAGAAGGACAAAAATCCCTCAAGGGGTCTGAGTGTTCGACGAATCTCAGGAGGGACAGCACTAGTGTGTGCCTGAGGAGACTCTGTAAGGAGTGCAAAATTTGAAGAATCCTCCAAGGATTCAAAGATAAAAATCTCAGGAGGGCCAGCGTTATCATACGCGTAGCGAAGCTCAGAGTTGGAGGAGTTTGCAGAGGAGAAAAGAAGCAAAGGTCGAGGCCTTTGAGAAGTTGAATATTTCTCCCAAGTCTGGGAAGAAAGCAAAGAAGCTCAGAGGAGCAACAACAACCATCAGATCGACATGAGGAGAAGATCTGGATAGTTGATTATGACGTCCAGGAGGAGTGCGCAGGAGAATTGATCTGATCCGTTTGTTCAGGGAGACAAGTGTCAGACATCTGCATTGAGTCGGGATATTGGGTCATTGGGAAATCGGAGTTCCTGAGGACAAGGAAGTTGAGACATTACAAGTCCTGAAACCCCGGAGAAATCGGGACCGTTCATCAGAGAGGATGCGTGGAAGAAATCGACGTCATCGGGGAAAGGCCGACAGGGAAGCCGTCCATCAGAGTTTGGATCATCGGGATATCGGGGATCCCGTAGACCAGCTGTTCATGCATTTTGGAATCGCGAAACGCGAAACCCTGATCAGTGGGGGAAAACTGTCAGCACATCAGGGCTGAGGGAAGAGACATAGTGGAAACCCGACACAGAATCTAAACCGTCCATTCTGGTGGGACGCGTGTCAGAAATTCAGAGGAAGTCGGGGATTGACATATCGTGGGTTCCAAGGGCATATGCATGTTGACATTGGAAGCCCCGAAACCCCGACAGGAGGATTGACTACGGTCCCGGGGTAGCGGTCACATGGACCAATTCATAGCCGGAAGGGGCTAAAGCTCGGAAAAGGAGCATATCGGGGATCGAAGGATCGCGGACCCTAAGGACATGCGCATTTTGACATTGCAAGTGCTAAAACTCTGATAGGAGTAGCCTCGAAAAGAGGTAAGGCCATGGTCACGGAGGCAGTGGTCATATGGTGGGAGCTTAGCTAGGAGGGCTAGCTCATAGAGGAGGAGCGCATCAGAGATTGGGAATTGGAGAGGTAAGAGACTCTTGACAATGGAAAGGACGAAACCTCAAAGCCTGATAATAGTTTCCTGTGGGGAAATTGTTCATGGCTCATGCAGAGGCCGTGAGGAAAGAAGAAAGGACCTGTGGACTGGGTCAGATTTTAGCAGAGATTCCATTTGGGGGATCTAAAGAGCCACTTCGGCTCAGCAGAAAGGGAATTAGAATCGATCCTGTGAGCAGGAGGTCAGGGGGGACTTGACCCCCTCTCTGCGTCAGGGCTCAAGACATTTGTGGGCTCAATTGGTGGTAGGTTAAAGTATTCAATTTAGTATTTAAGTTGTTAATATATTCAACGACTTGAATCAGATTTAAGCATAGATTTTGTTTCATTCTCACTATGAGAAGGATCGGAAACCATGAACGATGAAGGCGAGTCCCATGCTCTGTGACGGTGACTGACAGGTCGCAGTAAAGTGAGTGGACATGTCTTAAATGGTGAGTTGGTTCAGAGTTTTATCATGCATGATCCGGGCATGGGATAGGCATGCTATACTTCAATTAATACACCATGCAACATCTTCCCAATGATTGGGCTGCTGCATGGTGGATAGCCTTTGCCTTTCTGCATGTGAGAGAAAAGTAAACAGAGTAGTCTAAACGTTATATGTTTTGGGGTTTTTTTTGGTATTTTTTTTGTTTGATTTTGTTCGAAATTCGGTGATGAATGCTTGGATCTGTAGATTTGAGTGTCTAAGTTTGTATAATCTGAGTGTCCAATGGTTTTTCAGTACACTGAATCCATTTATGCATTCAGAAAGACAATTTAAACAACAGAAAATAGAGATTTTGTCCAAATTTACATCGTCGGATTCTGGCAAATTCCTACCAGAAAACTCAAAAGGTAGAAATTTTAGCCAACGCTAAGTCTAAACGTTCTACTTTTTGGGAGTTTTCTGGAAACTCCAAGTACAGAGAATCATTGAGTGAACTTACTCTGACGACAAGTCACTTATGAATATGCTATTAATTTGAAAATGTGAAAAATGGAGTCCTATTAAATATATTAAATTAATTATTACATTTATATAATGATGATGATGATGATGATTAACGTCCACTAAGACATAATTGGTCTATGGGACCTTAAGAGGGTAAGTGATTACTTGTGATTCTTTAGAATTTTGTTTCTATGCTCGAAAAGCATTAAGAGACGATTTCCAAGATCACCATACTTTTGTTGAGTTAAGAGGTTGGGAAGGTTGGTAGTGTGATCAATATTTTGAAAATGAGATCTAATATGGGTATAGGCTACACAATCTAAGAGAAAGTGATTTTCATCTTCAACCTTCTTAGTGTCACAAATGTGACATATTCTTTCATCCCATGGCATTTTAGGAATTGACCAACACCCAATTTCTAGTTTTAGTATAGAGCTCATGAGAATTTGTTCTTATCTTAGCAATGCTTATTTTTTTCTTTACACTTGGCAAAACAGATAGATAATTTTGATCTTCTAGATTAGGGTTGATTACATCTTTATAATACCTTAATTTTCTTTTTTCCTCTAACTCTTTATCACACCC
>JASDQU010415920.1:0-10319 GCA_032191745.1 Picea mariana
TTCTTATTATTATTGTTATTTTATTATTAGGATTAATCCCCATTGTGGATTAATCATGTCGGTAATTGTATAAGGACCAAATCCCCTTTTGCGGATTGGTCATCGGACAATTATAAAGGGCAGTATAAGAAGTCGGCCCCAGCAGTTATTATTGAAGCCCCAGAATTAATTAAAGGTGGGTTTACCCACCCAGAGTGAGAGATCGACCCTGCCAATGAAACCCTCTCACACATGCCAGTCTTGTATATATAGGACGCTAGCACCTCACTTCTAACATACAACTCATTTGCTCATTCTCTTATGAGGCAAGCTGCAATTACCAGTTAGAGAGAGGAGAAAAAGAGTGGCACATCTCTTGGGGAGGACTATCTGTATTGGTTTGAGTTATCTCTTGAACATTGTATAAGCTATTTATGATAAGGAAGTTTTTGCTGGGTTTTCTTCCCCTAGAGGATTTCCCAGGATAAATGTTGTGTCTCTTGTGAATGTGTATTTCTCAGTGATCTTGTTCTTATGATGCTCTTATCTATTAAAATGCAAAGAACTATAATAATGGCATAAACATTAACATACACAAACAAGGTCATCTTGACATCCTCTTCATCATGACCACGACACCACTTCCCAATACATAAGTCAACATTTAAGATGTGGGATTTGGCACTAACAACATTATTTCCCTGAAAAGTAGGCAACTTATCAATAGCTTTGTCAGGAATTGCATGAGAGGCACCTTGAATGGCTATAAAATTCAAAGGCATTAGTAAAGTACTCATGATTGGATTAGAATTAGTTGTTGTAGTATTAACAATTGTAGGATTATTATCTGAAAACAAGTGATGTATATCAGACATTGCTTCTTCTCCAAGACTATCAAGGAGCCTACGAGGAGCTAATTTGTTTACTCTCCTCCTATACACCCTTTCATGTTCAGGAAGAGCATCCACCAACCCTTGTGGGTTACAACTTACTCCTAGTAGGATACCTTACAGAATTATTCAATGGAGTCGCCACTTGGAAACTAAGCAATATCAAATAACACACCCAAGTTTAAAAAAATTAGGGAGAAAATTATTACTTTGTTTCAAAAGATTAAATTAGAGTTAAGTCATTTTGACTAGGGATAAAAGACTTATCACCAGCAACCGCGCCAAAGATGTTGTTGTCCTTATACACACTTGCTAACGTGGACTAAGCCCAATCCACTTAGTGTGTCCTTGGAGGCGCAATGCCTAAGTTCAAGCCCATTGTCACCTCGACTTGAACTTCTTTCATCTAAGGTTACTCCTAGGGAAGCCAAAGGGGGGTAGACCCTAGTTACTATGTGAATTATTAGATGAATTCTAGGACTTAATTTTAGTTTGTTAGAGGTAAGGGGAAACTGGCCTATATGGCAAGCAGCAATGCAAATGCAAATCTTTTAATGAAAATCAAACCTTTCCCTAAGGTCAACTAAGACTAGTGCCTAAGGATTGGGCAAGGGGTCAATTAGATTATACAACAAAAGAATTAAGTATAATTAAACAAAAAATCAACAATGTTGTAGGATACAACMAGAAATTACTTTATACTTGAGATAATTACAAATTGAATATGGCAAGATAGCTTACAGTGAAAGTAATAAAATACATAATTACACAAAATACATAAAGGAAACTAAAGAATAGTTAGGTAGTGAAACATTCAACTCACATCAAYAAATGAAATAATTGAAGCATATCATGAATAAAACTTATGAAAAAGAATAATCACTAAAATGATAATACAACTATATAAAGGAGAAATTATTTAAACCAATTAACATGAGATATCACAATGAAAGATATTTCTTTAAAAGGTGAGTTGCTTGAGAGTAACTTGCTTGAAAGTGACTTGCTTGAAATATGAATTACACAACTTGAGATTGCTTGAAAAGTAAACTTGATATTTCTTTAAAAGGTGAGTTGCGTGAGAGTAACTTACTTGAAAGTGACTTGCTTGAAATATGAATTACACAACTTGAGATTGCTTGAAAAGTAAACTTGAGATGCTATGTTGTGAAATAAATTGCTTTGAAAATGAGATTGCAATAGTTGTGAATGTAGTGTGTAGGTTAATTTTAGTAAATTTTAAGTCTCTCTTTGATTAGGGGGGTTAGATGTGATAGATTGAATCCTAGACCATGTGACTACCCCAAACCGTTATCCTCTCAACCAAAAGGAAGTGTTGGTTGCTCAATAAGCAAGGCAAACAAGGCCTTACTCTAGCTCCACGGGTCAAATCCAAAGAGCAAGTGTACTCAACTTGGGGCACACCTAGTGCCGTGAGATCATCCCTAACCTAGCACCCCAAGTATCTTCCTCAAGCCCCCCTTTTGATGGTAGAAACAATAAATGGTTGCATGCCTAATTACTAAACTCACAATCTTTGCCCTTTCTTGTCACCCAAGATCCACAAAGTGGCAAGGGGAGAGAATACAGAGAAAAAATGGAGAACAAAAAATTTACTTTAGCAATGATTTTAAGATTATACAAGCCTTTCGTTATTCCAAGGAATGGCTTATGCCAATCTCTTGCAACGTGGGGCAAAATAAATAAATTGAAATGCTTTATTAATTTTATTTAAAAATGAATGAAATTGCAACCCCATAACAATGACACAAGTGGAGACACAATGCCTACCGTTTTGGCCAAGGTGGGTGTAATAAAAGAATTAAAATTACTAGAAAGAAAAAACAACCTCAAAAATAGCACAAGTGGAGGCACAATGCCTACCGTTTTGGCCAAGGTGGGTGTAAAAGGAAAAGAAAGAAAGCAAATCTAATCTAACCTTCACGATTTTGCAAGGATGGCTTAGGCCACTCTCTTTGCAAGGTGTGGGCGATTTATTTTAACTATTACAATATCAGATTTTTGATATAAAATTGATAGAAGACACACCCAAGAGACTCTCAAGGGAGGCTTACAATGACTTAGAAGAGTAAGAAGGATGGGGATTTGATATCCCAACTCTAGAACGCCTTTTGGAGGCCTTTGGAGCTCAAACTAGTAGCATTCCCTCCTTGTTGCTAGAAATCTGCATAAAAAATCAGCAAGGTATTCTTTTATGGAAAATGCTACAAAACACCAAGAACTTGTTAAGTTTGATTGGCCCAATGATACATAAATTTAAGTAAAAATTTTAAAAATGATAGTGAAATCTTTAGTGTCTATTCTATATCATGACAACATTTAGAAATGAGGAAAAGAAGGAAACGAAAGTTAGATAAATCTTGAAACTTTGGATGATTGAAAAGAGTTGGCTTTCCACTCTAAAACCAATCCTTCAATCCCTTAGTGATTCCCAAAATAAGATTGTCTTTGCTACACAAGGAAACATAGAGGTGAGAGCATCCAAAAAGCTTGTAAAATACTTTGCAAACTTAATAAGAAACTACCACAAGATCAATAGCAATACTACTACTAATATCACCCAAGCAAAATACTTTGCTTGAGTCTCCAAGTAGAACAAGTGAAGCAAAATGCAAAAAATGAAATGGAAATGTATCACCTCACAAAAACACAATGAAGGCACCAAGAAGACTCCCAATGCACACGATAGATTCTCCAAAGCTTCCTTTATTATCCACCAAAATGTTGCTACAAATACTTGTAGCAAGATTTACACAGGAGAGCATGAGAGAGTGCGGGAAAAGAGAGGAGAAATTTTGGTATAGTAGACTTGCTATGAGAATAGATGAGATAATGAGGAGGAGAGGGTCCAATTTATAGGAGAAGGTGAGGAGAGATCCCACTTGGATGAGCTCCAAGTGGCACGAATCCAATGGAATAGGGTCTCATCAAGGGAGGCGCACTTTTGGGTCAAGAGAGGAGGGTAAGGGTTGAGGGATGAGTGGGAAAGGGGGAAACCTCCTTTCCCATTAATTAAAAGTGTAGTGGGGATGAATGGGGAGGTTTACCAAAGTTTTTGGGGGCCCCATGGTATATTTTTTACTTTTCATGAATTATTGAGCAAAGGGRGGYGCCCCTCTTCTAGGGAGATGGTCAATGTGGGTCATGGGTTAAGAAAAAGGGGTCYTTCTAAATTGGAAATCATTTTYCCAACTTAGGAAAAGCATTTGGGATACTTTTCCCACTCTCTCTCATGACTTTAGTGAATTTTACAAAATTTGGCTAATTTAATTAAGCCAATTACATGCTGATTTTTGACCGACTTTGACTCCTCATGTACAATGGCCTAGCAAAACTTGTCCAAATGAGCTGAGAGTTGGTYCAAGGGTGTAGGGGTTCATGAACCATTTGATTTGAGTACTCATACCCCTATACAAAATCCCCAAGGACCACTTTTTTACATTTTACATCAAAAATAATTAAAAATCCCTAGTTTGTGAGAATTTTAATTATTTAAAAAATCCTATCAAAACTTAATGGAATTTGGAGAGACTCTAGGAAATGTCTAGCATGATCATTTACAATACTCCTAGACCTCAGTTGCCCCACGGGCTCGATCATTAGAATGTCTTTCACCACTTTGGAGAATTATGTGGGAGTGAAAAACTCAAGGGAAATTAATAAGGTTGGTTAGGCCAAATTAATAACCTGAGGAAAAAAAACACTCAGTTAAAGGGACTCCTCTAATGATGAAGTCCTATGCAACTGACCTAAACTATGATCCATGCAGACCCATTACATTAGTATACCATGCAAAGGAGCGGAAATTCCAATTACAAAAATAACTGTTGAAGGCCAAAACTGCCTTGTAGAACCAACAAGTCTTCAACTTGGTAGCACCATCAGGTGCATATTGTAATGTCCCCCATCTCTTGATGAAAAGGTTTCGAGAGACTTAGTAGTCTAGTCATCCCCACTAGACTATAGTCTCATGCAGCATGGGGAAAAGTCAGCTAAACTCCATCTTATAATTTGAGGTTGACTTGAAAAGGTAAAAAGTAACTCACTGAAGGATTAGAGTGCTTAAGGTTGAGTTAGGAGTTGAACCTAATGGTTAACTTAACTCAAAAGAGGAATAGAAAGGAGGTATAAAGGAAAGCCTAGGGCGCACCTCTCACTCATCTTGGATTATTATGAATTTTGCTATTGGGCTCTTAAGCACACAGTTTTGAGGGTTTTGAGAATACAAACCCTAGAGAACAACTCAGTGGTGAAAGATTCCACCCATCTTGTTCCAAGCTTGGTCTTAGGGATGCAATACTCCACCCACACCATTCTACAACATTCATAGGTACTATCACTCAACCAGGAGAGCGGCAGGCCGTACCCTTGAGGGTTTCCAACAGGGTGGCGCATCATTCTTTGGAGGAAGGTTTAATCCAAAAGTCTGAGAGGGATTTTGGAGATTTGAGCACCTGGGTTTTCTTTGCAAGTCCCTGATCTATTATTCCAGTGCTTTTTGAGAGAGTTATTCCTTCTAGTTGATTTCTTAGAGCAGTGGCACGATTTGGACAGAAGGAGGGCGCTAGTGATATTCAAATCTACCCACTTTGGAGGGGTTATACTTCAGATATGGTCTTGAGACTTCACCTAGTGACTTGCAGTGTCCCGGTCTATCTTTCTAGTGAGTTTCAGGGTATTTGGAGGGCTCCTTCATCAGGGCCAAATTATTGGACATTGACAGGCTTCAGGAGGGTGCAGCTTTATTTGAGGGTTCAGCAGTTGGAGGGATATCTCTTAGCATATCGGCCTGAGACTACAGGAGGGGGGTTCTAGCACCCCGATCTATCATTCTACAGATTTTGGAGTCATTTGGAGACTTCCTTCAGTTGGGCCGAAATATTGGGTCTTCTCAGCTCTGTAGGAGGATGTGCCATCAACCAGGGGGGTTTGGACTTGACCCTGGTTCTTCTATATTGATCTTCATTTTGTATTCAGCCTTCGGAGGCTTGTATCTTCTTGTCGGGAGCATTTTGTAGCAGCTCATATCTTATCTACTGGAGCTATCTAATGTAATTCCAGATCTGCATCCTCTTTGTATCAGGTTCTTTCTTATCATATTAATAAAGGTCATATCTATGTTGTTTGGTTCCATATCTTGTGTACTGGTCATATCTTGTATTTCCATTGATTATATCTTCAGAACTATGCTTGATAACTGAATATAAACCCTAAGGCCAAACTTAAGAATTCAACCTGCAAGCAAGCACTCAAACATAAGATAATCAGTGGTCAATTAGTGTTCCAAGCGAAAAAATTGGCTTGAGAAAGTTACACATATCTTTATGGTACATGGAGTTGACCCCCTAGTTGAAATAGGTGGTCAACAAGCATGGCCCCAGAGGGCCCCTCTTTTATTCAGTGCAGCCCATTTATCAGCAACAACAGTATCCATCCCATCAACCTGGTCCTGAAGTAGCAATAAGTCTTGCTCCATAAGGTAATGAGTCTGGGTATCATGGTATGTGTCACTCTAATTATTGAAGCACTTGAATATGTTGCATTGAATTCTCCTTCATTTCATAACGTTTTCTTGGAAATTATGCTCTTCAACTTGTTCATACCTGGAAGGGTGACATGATGCCCTAGTAAGTTGATCTCCCTTTAGGATGAGTTGCCACTGGGTGGGTCTATGAAAGGTCATCGTCCATTCTCTCCATACTTACCAGTTTCCATCTTTATTCCTCTCATTTCCCCCTTACCTTTTTTCCGACATTGGGATTTGCCACACTAGGAAGGGTTGTACCTTGCCTTGTGGGAAGAAGGGGCTAAAGGCCCAGGCGGTAAAAGTAGTTGGCAAGAGTTAAAAGCCAAAAATAAAACCTTTGAGATGCTTCGCCCAGGGATTCCCCAGAAAGCAGTAAAAACTTCTCAGTAAGAAAAGGGAACCCGTAAGATAAACAAGCACTCAAGGTATTAGTTGGTGGATGGGAAGTCTCATCATGAGCCAACCTATTATGACCATGGGCATGTAGCGGTATGATACTATCATCTATCTGGTCACCAAACCAGGGTAGTGGCTCTTGGTGGCATAGCCAAGAAAAAGGGGGTCTCATCACGGGCCAGCCTTCTCATCTCCGTGAAATGCTTGTGGATAACGCGTCACCTCTGGTCACCAAGCCAGGACAATGTCCCTGAACTCTTCCCTTGAAGCATAAAAGAAAAAGATCAAAAGCAATGAAGCTAAGAATAAAAGGAATTGAATGGGATAAGAAAAAATGGCATCTATGACAAGGTGTATCTCGCCCTCTACAAAGGCACCCATAGGTAAGATCTACATTTCTCTGTTATCACTGCACCCCATTGCCCAAACACACCCCACACCACCTCACACACCTACATGACCTAGATTGGTTCTCACCTAGGAAACACCCCAAACTTAAGGAGGATTGGCCCAATAGGACACCCTGAGACCTTCTCCAAACCTGACTTGTTAAATTGCATAACATCTTTGAGCATTTGTCTAGGTAAAGGGGGTTTGATGCACATGTTTGGGTAATTTAATTATTGGATGTGATTTATATGTTATGATCCCTGTGACTTATGAACCCCTAGAGGGCATACTTCTTGTTGTTGCAAGACTTTTCCCGGTGGACAGGTACACGTGGGGGAATGATTAGCTCGGACCTCCATGGGGCTGAAAGCCCACAGATGGATGTTCTAACCCCAGCCAGGGGAAAGAAGACATCAGAGACTTGCACCAGGACGAAAGAAGGATGTTTCCCTTGGACACACTCTGGCAAACCTAGTCCTAGGGGGATCTTGCTCTTCCACCTGGATGTTGACCTTTGAGAGCCCATGACGTCACCACTATGACCCTAGACGTCATCCAGAGCTAGTTTTTGCATATTGAGGGTAGTTGTGACCTGGTTGGCACGTGTGGGCATCATCTAGGGCCTTTGGAGGCCAAATGTCCTGCATCTAGAACCTGATGTTCCACTTTAGGGGCTCAACGTCACCCTAGAAGGGCATGACGTCACCCTTGAAGATGATTTCAGGGGTTAATTACTTTATTTATGTAAAAAACTGGATTTTGATGTAATTTGGCCAAGTCGGCCTTTATTTGACCTAAAAAATAATTAAGGTCATAAGTATTGTATAAATTGAGAGAAAGTACTCTCATTTTTCATCATCACTCATCACACAGAACTGAAATTTGCGCCCTCTTTAAGGGCTATTGGCTGAAATAAATAGTGCACAACTTCTTGGAGAGGCATATTTTGGTGTATCTTGGTTATTTTTCATGGTCGAAGATCTTCAACTAGGGTTTGGCTCGATTATTCTTGGTGAAGTAAGTAGAAAATATACAATTTGTTTATGTAAATGAATGTTTGTGGTAAATTTTACTTGTTTCATGTCAAAGATTATGAAATTGCTTGCTTAAACCGTAGGAGAGAAACATAAGTTACGTCTTTCTCTCTATAGTTTTCTACTTGTCTAAATTTCTCAAGTACACTTTGTTTAGAAGTGGCTACTAGAGCCCTAAAGTGCTAGCACTCTAGTAGTTTCACTCTAATTGTCTATTGCATACACTCTTTAAATAGTCCAAGGAAGGAAGATTCGCTAGGGCCTAAGATTCTTTACTGTCTAGCAAATTTGTCTTTAGGATTTGGATGCTTGAGGCCTTGAAGTGCCAACACCTCGTCCATCCATCCCTTCTCCTTTGACAACTATTATCATCGCTATTTTTCTCCAAGTTTTGTCGTTGCTATTGTTGACTCCATAAACCCTAAAAGGCACTAGTCTACTCACTATAGTGAATGATTGATCAAACAAACACTCAAACCTTCTTCCTTGAAGCTTTTGCTAGCTTTTACTAACCCTAAACTAGACTAATTCCTTAGCTAACTTCTTGTTGTTGCAAATCACTGCTACAGCCATACTAATTCATGCTAATTTGCTGCATTCACCCACATAACTTGCACCTAGCTCACTCAGAAATTGCTTGTGATAATTGCCAATCAATCTACTAGATAAATGCTAAGTTTACATGGTGTTTCCTTGCAATTTTGAGCACTAGAATTTGTTGATGTTACAAAAGATTGCTACAACCATCTAACTGCAGCAAATTCTCTGCAAAAGTGACATTAAATGCTAGCTAGGCATTGCCAAATTTGCTTGCGGCAATTAATTATCATTTTGTCTAATTACAGCTAAATTTTCTTGTCTTTTTTAAGCAATTTCAAGGCATAATTTTATGGCTGTTACAAAATACTTATTGCTATTGTAAACTGTTACATTGCTGCAATTTTATATCAGCTAGCCTATTTTTCGAAGGTTCATGGTCTTAAGAAGCACTAACATAATTTTTGTACTCGAAAGCTGCCATATTTTCTTTGTTGTCTTGTTATGGGCAGGTACACTCCATTTTTATCGTTGCTTCATCCTTTAAAGACCTTAAGAACCTTTTGACTTGAGTGACCAGTGAGAGGGGGATTTTCTTGCATCCTTGCCTTAGTCTTATCAGCCCTTTAGGTCACTGGGGACGTCTCCCTTGGGGTAACATAGATATACTCCTAAACAGAAAGGGGTTTCCTATTAAGGTGACAGTGATAGGTCACCCCCTGTTATGCCATCTTGCATTCACTTGCCTTGGGCTTTGGGCAAGTACAGATTATGCGATAATAGAGTCAAGAATAAACATAAATTAGATAGCCAAGAAAGTAGAATTTGGAACCCTGGGACGATGGCCTTATAGGCCTAGGATCAAATTCAAGAGAGAATCCCTAGAATTTATGGCCTTATAAACCCTAGGTGACCTCTCCTTCTAGGACGCCTAATTGAGGATTAAGGTGAACTAGGTCAAGGTCTAAAATTTATGGCCTTATAAAACCTAGACTTTTGAACTAGCTAAGACTAAACCCTCAGGGGATAAGGTTTTTTAATCCCTAGGACTAGGCCTTAAATGCTTCAACAAACAAGATGAATGAAATGGGGAGGGGGATATGGACTTATAATCTCTCCTAGGGTTTCAAGCAAGAACAAGGTAACATGCAACAAATTAACCATATAGCATTCACCACAATATACCATGAAAACACTTAAACTTGACAAAGAAACTTACTTTAACCAAGTCGAAATGCATGAGGAAACCTTAGCTCAAGATCATCCAGCAATGTAAGACAAAGCATCCACAAATTCTCCTCCAACAGGTGTGCACAAGACTAGTAGAGAAAAAAAAATAAGTAAGAGAGCAAGTATTAGTGATCTCACAAGCATGAGAGTTGTGTTTGATCCAAATGAGCGCTAGCCTCATTTATATGACGTAACCCTAGAGCATATGTCCACATAATGTGCTAAAACAACAATGTTCAACATGATACAAGTGGGGCCGACCCCTCAAATAACCTCTAACAATGAAAAATCATGTGAATACACCAATACAATGCC
>JASDQU010415923.1:0-10319 GCA_032191745.1 Picea mariana
CTAAAAAGAAGCATCTAGAGGAAGATCCTTCTAGAAGCAGAAGCTTCTATTAGGTCTTCTTACATCCGCCTTATTCTATTTTATTGAAAGGTCTTATTAATATTGACCTTTATTACATCCGAATACATTGATCTACCTATGTGCGGGTTAGGACCTTAACAAGGTAAGTAGGTAGGAATTTTGCATTCATTATATATACCATCTGCATTTCATACCAAAGTAGTTGTATTTCCATTTGTATATATGCTTGTTTACTTTCATTTTATTATACCATATATGAGCCAGGGGTGATATCACCACCCCAAATGATTACTAATTGTTTGTGTTGAGATCTAGCAAATCACAGGTCATGCCAGAGATGTTGAGCTTCTCATGTGCTCTACGGTGAGAACATGTCCCTGATTTGGAGCCATATGTTATCCCCTAGCCTAGGGATAACTAAGGAGATTATGTCTCGGGACCCACAGGTCCTAGACATGGAGTACTGAGAGACATATTGAATTGAGCCTGGCCTTGAAGGGCCCATCCTTTTCTTCAGTGCCTCCATCCTATTAGCAGTAGCAGCATCCATCCCATCAGCCTAGTCCTTCAACAGCAGTGGGTCTTTCTCCATGAGGTAATGAGTCTGGGTATCATGGTATGTGTCACTCTGATTCTCAAAACATTTGAATATGTGCATTTAATTCTCTTTTACTTCATGACATGTGCTTGGACTTTATGCCTTTTGACTTTTCCACACCTGGGGGGATGACAGGATGCCCTAGAAAGTTGGTTCCCTTAGGAGTGAGTTGCCACTGGGTGGGTTCATGAAAGGTCATCATCCATTCCCACGATACTTATCACTTTTCATCATCTTCCCTCTCATCCATCCCCTGCATTGGTTCAGGCATTGAGTTTTCCAAGCTTACAAAGGGTTGTACCTTGCCTTATGGGAAGAAGGGGCTAAAGGCCCAGAGGGTAAAAGTAGCTGGAAAAAGATAAAATCCAAACGAACAAAACCTTCAGATGCTTCGCTCAAGACTCCCCGAGAAAGCAGTAAAAGGATTCTCAGTAAGAAATTGAGGGACCCATAAAATAATAAACTCAATACCTAGTTGGAGGATAGGGGGTATCATCACGAGCCAACCTATTCGGTCCATGGGCATGTAGCGGTATGACACTACCATTCAGTTGGTTACCACGGAAGGGTAGTGGCTCTTGGTGGCATAGCCAAGAGAAAGGGGGTCTCATCACGAGTCAGACTTCTCATCTCTGTGAAATGCTTGTGGGTAACGTTGTCACCATGCCAGGGAAATGTCCCGCAGCTATTCTCTTGAAAGAAAAATCAAAAAGATAAAATAGTAAAAACGACATTGAATGGGATTGGAAACATTTGCATCAATGATAAGGTGCAGCTCACCCTCTTCATAGGCACCCATGGGTAAGCCATACATTTCCCTATCATGACTGCACCCATTGCCCAAACATCCCCATACCATATCATCCACTTACATAACCTATATTTGTATTCACTTGGAAACATCCCACATCTAGGGAGAATTATCCCAATAGGATGTCCTGAAACCCTCTCCAAACCTAGCTTGTAGAATAGCATAACATCTTTGAGCACTTGTCTAGGAAAGGGGGGTTTTATGCACATGTTTAGATAACTTGATTATTAGATTTGATTGACATTGCTATGATCCCTGTGACTTATGAGCCCATGTAGGGTGTACTTGTTGTTGTTGCAGGACCATGCTCGACGGACAGGTACACATGGGGAGATGATTCGCTCGGACCTCCATAGGGCTAAAATCCCACCAGATGGATGTTAATACCCCAGCATGGGGCAAACATATACCAGAGGCTTGAACTGAAGAGAGATGAGGACGGTCCAGCAGAGATAGCTTGGCAGGCCTCAACCTAGGGGGGTCTTTCTCTCCCACATGATGTTGGCCCCTGAAGGCCCTTGACGTCATCATCTAGAGCCTTGAAGTCACATCAGTTCCAGGGGGGTTTTGAGCCCCAATGTTCCAGCAAGGAAGCTAACGTCATCCTAGGAGGGGCATGACATCACTCTAAAGAGCTTAGATTAGGGTTTTATTTGTCAAAATTATGTAAAATTTGATTTTCTCATGTAAACTGGCCATGTCAACCTTTTTGACCTAATTTAGTAATTAAAGGTCATTTTCATTGTATAGATAGGGGATTTTCCCCTTGTATTTTTTCATCATTCATTCACTCACTAAGTGAGGTCTGAAACTTTGACTCCTTTAAGTCTCTTTCGATGAAATTAAGTGGTGCGCAACTCTTGGAGGAGGCTTATATTGGTGTTTTTGGAAATTTTCTTAGTGGAAATTCTTCAACTAGGCGAATTGTTAGATTATTCTTGGTGAATATAAGTGAATTTCTGCAATTCTTCTTTACTTTGAATGGTTATAGTACATTTACTTTGCATTTTTCCAAGATTATGAAATTACTAGCTTAAAACCCTAGGAGAACAAGCACATGTTGTTGTCCTTGTCTTAATAGCTCTTCACCTACTAGATTGTGCTAGAAACCATACATTTTGAATCATTGTGCTAGAGCCCTACCATTGTAGCACTCTATTATCACTTGCTTCACCAAGCTATTATTTACTTCAAGATTGAGCTAAAGAAGAAGGAAAATCGCTAGGGCCTAGGGTTACCTACTTCCTAGTAGTCATTTTCCTTCTAAGGCTTGTTGATTGAGGCCTTGGGTTACCAACACCTCAACCATCATCCTTCTTTGTCCTTAGCTCATACATTATCATTTGTTTCCTTCAATTTAGTTGCTGCAAAGTGACTCCATTATCCCTAAAGACAATGATCTAGACCTTATGTCTGATTTATTGATGAGAACAACCCTTAAAACTTTTACCCCGAGCTATTTACTAACCTTTCCTAACCCTAGATTAGACTAATTCACTAACCTTCTTCTTGTTCTTACAAAAGTAAGCTACAATCAATTATTACAGCAGTAAAAGCTCTTAAAAGCAATTTCAAAAGTTGATATTTACATTGCCTCACTAGCTTCTGACAAGTGCTAGTATGTTGTTATTGTTAGATTATCATTTTGGTTCAATTTGAAGCTTATTGAAGGCATCGATTGTGAAGTCATCATCTTATATACATTGTTGTTATAGAATTTTTGTTTGCTTCATCTTGTTTCAATTTATTGCTTTCATCAACAAGTCCAAGGTTTTATGAATCACTAACATCAAACAGTACTTGCAAAAAATAGTGTTTTCTTGTTGCTTTGTTATGGGCAGGTACACTCAAGCATATCATTGCTTCATTTGCTAAAACTTTGGGACTTTCTGATCGGTGTGACTTGTGAAAGGGGATATCTTTTCTTGATACTTCAACCTTTGCCTTCTCAAACCCCCAGGTCACTGGGGATGTCTCCCCTGGGCTATAATCCCTAAATAGAAAGAGGTGTCTTATTAAGGTGACAGTGATAGGACAACCTCCTCTTACGCCAATTTTCCCTCCTTTATACTTTCCCTTTGGGACAAGTACAAATTGTGCGATATCGGGTACCATCCTTAGAATAAGGGGAAGTGTAGTTGAAGGGGGGGTGTTATCCTCCCTACCCAGGTTCAATTATTACAAGTGACATGTTTTGCTCTCAATGATTATATTGTTTTAATGGCCTTGAGCCCTATGTTGACAAAGCTTCGAGCTCCTACAAAACCAGGTTTACAATAGGTACCATCCTCGAAACGAGGGGAAGTGCCCAATGTGTTTCCCCACTATGTATTTCAAGGGGAAACAAAAGTACACAAAATTATCCAAGTGGATATCGGTGGACACCCACCTTTTCCAACTAGCTCAAAACAGTTTTCTAGAAATTTTGGCAATGTACTATTTTTAGCAGTTTTTAACTTCTAGGCCAGTTTGAGGGCCTAAACGAAGTTTTTTCACAATCAGGAACCTAAATGATATATAAAATATCTTATTGATCCCCCTAAATGAATTTCCTCATCAATACCTTCTGAACGAGATATTGTGCGCCTTAAACAGAGATCGTATGCAAAAGTTACGACACCGAGAAGTTAATGTTGGGGCTTCGTCTCCTAGGGTTAGGTTTTTCGATGTCTAGGGTTTTGGCATTCATATTTATTGTAAAAATTCCTTCAGAGCCTCATTTTACTCATATTATTCGAATGAGCGTATCCGTCACATCTCTTCTCAGAGATAAGCTGCCACCATTCTAGCAAGCTTGTTTTCAGTATGCATTTTACAATTGTCAGCATATTTCTTGTTTAATAGAAGTCAAATTTTACTATATCTTTGTTATTGTTCACTATATGTTTGTGTTAACATTATAAATATATGGTTTCATTTCATTCGACCCATAAATTCAGATCAATTGTATTAGATCAGCATGCTCGTCGTTTTTTAATGCATGTCCCCGACGCGATCAAGGTATAGAGAGTTGGGTCTCGAGCTTGTTTCTCTTGAGGACAACTGCTCTTACACACCCAATAACCCACCCATGGCAGGTGAAAAGAAAGATGACAAGAGAGGAGATCCTTTCAAAATGTTGATTGAGGAAGCCCTTGAGCGACACAGGAACAAGATGATGGACAGCTTCACACAAATCCTTCGACAGCTACAAACAAGCGACGCATCCACCTCAAGCGGAAGTGCCACCCCCTTCAAGGTACAAATAAATTTTGATATTCCTATATTTGAAGTTCAAATAGATGCATATGTCATAGGCAAATGGTTAAACCTTCTAGAAGGGTATTTTTCTGTCCACTACTTTTCCGATAGAGAAAAGATTATATTTGCGTTCCTCAAGGCCATCCCCCATGTCAAGGATTTGTGGGAGATTTTATGTGACCAAAATGAAACAGAAAGATCCACATTATTTTTGGTTGCACTCACTTGGGATTCCTTTAGGGATGTTATTAAGGAACAATACTACCCTGTTGGAGGTTATGACGACTTGTATACAAGATGGACCACACTACAGTAGCAAAGAGACCAAACAGTCCCAAAGTTCACCCATGTCTTCCATACCTTGCGCACCAAGCTAGGTATGAAAGATTCTGAGCGACATATGGTACTCAAGTACCGCATCATTCTGCATAGATACATCCAGACATAAATGGATTTTTTGGACATCTTGTCCTTGGGCGTGGCCTATCAATATGTCATCAAAATCGAGCAGAAGATTAAACAAAAGACGCGGCAGTTTGGGTTTGGGAACCCCTCACACCAGAAGTAGGGAAAGGGCATCCCTAACCTGCTAAACAAAGCACAAAGCAAATATGGGCAACCTCGTGAAAACTAGTCCAAGCCGCAAGTAGAGAAGGAAAATGGGAAGACAAAGAAAGATACTAGGAAGTGGTGCGAATTCCATAAGAGCCCTTGGCATAACACTGTTGATTGTCACTCAAAGTAGTCATTAGTGGCTAAAGTAAAAGCCTTTTAATCATATGCGGGTTCCGACTTAGAGTCATAGCCATAGAAGGGGAGACAAATCATTGATGCAGAATCCATTGCCACCGTTTCTACCACCAAGATCCAGCCCGATGAACCTAATAAGCCAGAGGAAGGCGAGCACCTCTTTCATTCACTTATGTGGGTGAAAGACACTCCATTGCACTTCATCATTGAAAGTGATAGCCAGAAGAACCTCATCTCAACATAGGTCTTCAAGCGGCTAGCCCTGCCGACAACACTGCACCCGCAACCCTACACCATCGGATGGCTCCGTCAAGGAAGTGATCTTCACATCAACCAACAGTGTCGCCTGTCGTACAACATCAAGCCATTCAAAGATGAGGTATTGTGTGATGTTGCTCCCCTTGAAGTTTGTGATGTTCTTTTAGGCCAACGTTATTTATGGAAATGTCATTCTATATATGATTTTAGGCCTCGTAGTGTTATTATTACTTTGAACATGAAATTGTACAAGATACCCGAGGTAGTCCCACCTAGTGTTATTTCTTTGATCTCTGTCAAGCAATGCAGAAAGGTCATTTCTCAGACCAGGAAGTTTTTCTTCTTCGTGATTCGATCTTAGATTAAGATTGATCCGAATTTTGGCTACCATCAGGTCCCAATAGAACAGACAAATCTATGGAAAACTGCCTCCAAGTCAAAAGAAGGTATTTTTGAATGGTTGGTCATGCCCTTTGTTTTGACGAATTCCCCAACAACTTTCATGAGGTTGATGGACAATATCCTACGACCTTTCACTAATTCTTTTATGGTGGTGTATCTAGATGATATCAACATCTACTGCAAGACTTGGGCAGAACACTTGCATCATATTCAACAGGTTTTGCACACTCTGCGGTAGCACAAGCTATATGCCAAATTGGAAAAATGCTCCTTCGGTATGGACAGGGTCCAGTATCTAGGCTACATTGTTGATGCACATGGTGTGCATCTTGATCCAGCCAAGATCCAAGTCATCCATGATTAGCTAGCCCCAACCACGCTCATTGATCTTCGGAGCTTCTTAGGCTTTGCCAATTTCTATCGCAGGTTTTTGTTGGGATTCTCCCATATTGCATGGGCCCTCAGTCAAATAACTAGAGGTGGTGGTAAGGCAAAAAAAAATTGGGGTCTATCCTAATACAAAGCGTTCGATGATCTGAAGCAATGCTTGTGTTCAACACCAGTGCTCTCATTACCTGACCTGCAACAACCCTTTGAGTTCGATACAAATGCTTCACACTATGTTGTGGGTGCAGTCCTCACTTAGCATGGCCACCCTGTGCCCTGTCATAGTGAGACACTATCATATGTCATCCTTAAGTACCCTACTAATGACATAAAAATTTACTCCATTGTGCAAGCATGCCACCAGTGGAGGCATTACATTCTCAGAAATGAGACAGTCATCCACATTGATTCACATATTTGTAGCAACTCCACCTCAACATCAAGTATAAATCGAGAAGTACCAATCAAATCATTGATTACTTCAGCCGACCTCCAATCGCGACACTCACCATAGTGCTAGATTCTTATGGACATCAGACCTCTAAGTGGCCCCACCTAATCCAAAATGGATCCAGGAAGGCCTAAAAATCGAATTTTTCAAAATAAGATGAAACCAACGGCATTGCGTCGGACTCGTCGTGCTCATTCCAACCATTTAATTTTTTCTACAAATGGACACTATATGCGAAAGATATTGCGTTCTTATTGATTTTCCAAACAGGTAAAATGTTAAATTGGTCAAAGTCAACAGGTCGTACTATTCACGTCAGCAGTACGACAGGTGATGTCATGATGACGTCAGTAGGACACGTGGAAGCATGAGGAGGTGACATGTGTCACTCAGTTTTGGCATTTTCAGGCTGATTTGGACAATACAGAAATGACACGTGGCACTGTACGGACGTTACACGTGGCAGTCTATATGTGACATGACCCAATGGTAGGCTGACACATGGTAGTACACATGATAGGTGGTTGTACAGATGTTGATGTGGCAGGGTTACTGGGAAATACAGATGTTAACGTGCCAGTTGACTGGGTAGGTGACTTGGTAGTACAGACGTTGATGTGGCACGACACGTGGTTGTGCAACAGTGATGTGGCAGTTGACTGGGTTGTTGAATGGGTGCTAATTGTATCGTACGGTCAAATCACAGGGTGACACGTGGCCCAATCAAAGGGTGCCACGTGGCACCCCAAATTTTTCCATTGTCGGCTAGGCCAAAAATTCAGCTGTGACTCTGTCAGGCTCTAACCCCCGACCTCTGCATGGGCAACGGACTGTACCACCAACATTGACCGCGTGAGCTACATGTGAATTGGTATGCTAAGTGGCGAGTTTATGTTTTAAAATGTAGTTGGCATAAGGTTAGGGATAAGCCCCGGTCGGTGGGGGCCGGCATGAGGAAACATGGTGCCCCTCGCGACCAAATCTATACACCAGGAGCTTAGGTGGGGGCGCATGGAGAGTAAGGACCAGGCCATATGACCATGCATACAACCAGCAAACCGAAGAACAAGGGATAAAGACCAGGGCGCGCCCACCCCTTGCCCATATGGAAGTGCCCATATGACCAGGGGCCCGGGAGAAAGGGGTTGTGCCCACATTCTTTGCAAATTTGGGTTTTTGAAACTATATATTATGATTTTTTTGTGATTTTCAACCTGATTTTGGAGGATTTTGCCCATTTTTGGGGGGAATCTAGAACCCGATTTAAGGCCAGATCTTGGGAGGAAGTTGGGATAGGATCACCAACTCAAACCCTATATAAATCAGAGGTTTTTAACAGACCAAGAGGTTGAGAATTGCAAAATTATGATGGGTTTATGAAGCTTGAAGCCATTTTTATATAGGGAAGCCATTAAGGAGGCAAACTTTGGAGGCCAATTCTGGGAGCTATGCTCAACCTTTTTCGGTGTCGTTAGTTGTGTTGGATTCTTGAAGTCAAGAAAACATAGGCAGGCCAGTTTTTAATCCTTTGAATATAATTTTGATTTACTTTTGAAGCATTTAAGAGAAATAATAAAGCCTCGCCCACTGAGACAAAGGCCCGGAGACGTAGGGAATCTTGTCGAACTCCGTTAACAACCTTGTTGTTATGGTTTGCTATTCTTTGTGCTTATATTCTGATCTGCATTTCCTTATGATGGCTGCTATAATATCTAATTAAGTTCTTCTTCTTTCCTTAATTCTTAAATGGTAATTGAACAAATGCTTAAAACTTAACCAAGTCTTTAAAGGTTAAGCCCTAATGTTGGCTCAATACCCCTTAATTGGGGCATATTAGATTAGTAATGCCATTTTATTTATGTCGGCTTTAGGACATTAGTTGTAATTTAGATTAGTAATTTTATTTTAATTATGTCGGCTTTAGGCCATTATTTGTAATTATACCTCCTAGTCTCCTATATATACCAAGGAGACATTTTCATTTTGAATCATCTTGTACTTGAACATTTAAGTGGGGTAAAAGGAGTTTGCCCCCTCGAAGAGGCTTATTATCTGAAATTATCTCAATTTCAAGGCATTGAGTACTTTACCTGAGGTTTTTCCATGCTATATTGATGTTTGGTTCTTAACATATGGTATCAGAGCTCAAGGTCTTGGGGTTTCGCTGCTACATTTGAGACACCGTGGCATTTTCGCTATAACTTTTTTTCTACAATGTTTCAAAAGGAAATTCTTGGAGGGTATTTAGTAGATGGATCAAGGTACGTTGGGTTCAAAATTCAGCTCCTGAGGCCTTACACTTTTGTAGATACAGCCTGTACAAGATAGGGTTCTGGAATCATCCTGAAATGAGTCATTGTGGAATTTTCACTATAAAAACTTTTATGTAACGTTTCAGACCCTGAACTCTAAAGGAAATTTACAGAAATTAGTAAGGTATCTGTGGTAAAAATTTCAGATTCTGGGTCATCTTAAATTTGTAGATACACCTTTTGTAAGATAGGGTATCTGACTAGTCCTATTAACTAGTCTCAAGAAGGTGTTCCAGGTAAAACAAGCATAACTTCTTGATGAAGTATCCAAATTGAGTGGGACTGGTTGCATTGGATCGTGGACAGTCTGTAGTATTTTGGGTGTGAGTTTCAGAATTTGATATCAATTATTTTGTGCGGGACATTCTATACAAGTGAGATCTCCTGGAAAGGCCAAAAATCGGCAAGTTGTGAGGAAGTTACCATAAATTTCACTTGGTACATCCAATTTTGATCAGACCTGTGGCATTGCAGAGAAGAAATATCAGAGAACTACCTAAAGGAAAGTTTCATACCTAGAAGGGCCGAAACTTGTGAGATATAACAGAATAAATATTGTCTAGCAAAACCACCTCAAAATCAAGACTCAAAAGTGATATTTGGCCAACATGCCACCCAAAAAGGGACCTCCTACACCAAATAAGCCTCCAGAAAATCCTAATTGGACTCTTGATGAAGGTGAAGAAATGCGTAGGAACATAAATGATTTACAAAAGAAGACAGTAACCAAAGATGAACTACAAGAGATGAGGGATTCAATGGAAGCTAAGTTGGATACTAAGATGGATTCAATGGAAGCTAAGTTGGATACTAAGATGGATGGCTTAAAAGGGAAGATCATGGAAGTATTGAGAAATTTCGTAATAGAGAAGACACCCAAAAGTGAAAACGCATCCCATGAAATTCATGATGAAGACACAAGGAAGGTGAATCAAGAATGGAGAAACTCCAACTTTGGTTTGAAGACCAACCATGTTCCTAAGATTGATATGAGGAAGTTTGATGGCAAGGACCCAATCACATGGATACTTCAGGTGGAGCAATTCTTTGATCTCCATAATGTGCCACATACACAAAAGGTACGAATTG
>JASDQU010415932.1:0-10319 GCA_032191745.1 Picea mariana
GAGTCTCATAGGAGAATCATCTGGACACACACTCACTAGTGCTCAGCCACTAGGGTCACGTCCACCTGTGCTCAGCCACAGGGACGTCCTACTCAACATATCTCTATCTGACTGAGTCTCACAGGACAATCATTTGGAGTACCACATTGTCTCAACTCTCTACACAGAGGAGAACAATACACCCATCACATGGGCACCTTCACCCCTCTCAGGGGTACACATCGTTTAATCTCAAACAACACACCCATCTCATGGGCATCCTCCCCACACAGGGGCACACAACGTTCCATCTCAGTCTCAGAGAGGAATGACACACCCATCTCATGGGCACACCCAACTCATGGGCTCTCTCATAGGCCGACTCACTCAGTCTGTGTCCTGGAGGATGTCTCATGTAGCTGTAATCATCAACACTCCCTCTCAGCTAGGGAGGCATTCTCCACCAGGCCAAGTCTCTCACAGAAGTACTCGAACTTCATCTTTGCAAGCTGTTTGGTGAAGATATCTACAATCTGCTCATGTGTAGGAAGGTACTGCACATGTACTGCTTTCCTCTACACCATGTCTGTAATATAATGATATTTTATCTCAATGTGTTTCAATCTATTGTGAAACACATGGTTCTCAAAGAGCTTCACACAACTCTGGTTATCACAATGAATGATGGTAGGATCCATCCCATGATCAAATAAATCTGTCAGAAGCTTGCGAAGCCACACTGCTTCGTGGACTGCCACACTCAATGCTATATACTCTGCTTCTGCGGTACTCAAGGCCACAGAGCTCTGTTTCCTGCTGCACCAGGAAACCATGGCAAACCCCAAGGTAAAACAACAACGAGATGTGCTCTTTTGGTCCACTGCGCTCCCTGCCCAATCTGCATGGGCATATCCCTGCAAACTCAAGTCTACACTGGAGGCATATCTTATGCCATATCCAACTATGCCTCGTAGATATCTCAATACATGTTTCATTGTTATCCAGTGAGTTTGTCTCGACTGACTCATGAACTGACTAAGTACATTCATTGCATTGCATATATCAGGTTTGGTGTTATTCAGATACATCAGTGATCCAATCAGCGATCGGTACAAATGTGGATAAATCTCGTCTAAAACAGTAGAAGCGTCATTCATTTTCTTCAAATCCATCACCATCAATGTAGGCATGGATTTGCACTCTGTCATACCGAACTTCTTCAATATCTCCACTGTATATTTTCCTTGACTCAGGAAAATCTCATTAGTCCTCTGCCATACTTCTAGTCCCAAGAAGTAGTGCATCATACTCAGATCCTTCATCTCGAATTCATAAGTCAATGCTTGCTTGCATTCAACAATAAGTCTTTCTGAACTGGTGAGGAACAAGTCATCCACATATAGGACCAAGACTAGGCACTTGTTACCAATAATATGATAATATAGGTTTGGATCAACAACACTCTTGCTGAAGCCCAAACTTATCAGGAATACATCCATTTTCTCATACCAAGCACGAAGTGCTTACTTTGGTTCATACAAGGCTTTCTTCAACCTGCACGCACGAGTTTTCTCTTTGCTTTGGTCCATACATGGCTTTCTTCGACCTTCACACATGAGTTTGCTTTGGTCCATACAGGAATTTCTTCATCAATCTCACCATTGAGAAATGTTGTCTTTACATCCATCTGATATAGTTTCCAACTCATGGATGATAGTATGGATGGAAGTGTATCAGCTACTGGAGAAAATGCCTCATTATAGTCAACTCCCTCTACTTGTGAGAGTTCTCTGGCTACAATTCTCGCTTCGTATTTCTCGACACTTCCATTAGCTGCATGCTTGATCTAATAGATCCACTTGGAAGTCACTACAGACTTCCCTTCTGGTCTCAGAACAATATCCGATACATCATTCTTCAAGATGGACTGATACTCTTCTGTCATGGCATCTTGCCATACCTGCTGACCTGTTGTTTCTCCATGACAAGAAAGCTTTGTATCAATGATGTGGCTCATGGCTGAAAAAATAGCTCGAAAACTCTTTGGTCTCTTGCTCTCTCGGAATGTGCCTTGAGGAGTTGCATATCTCTCTGCCTCTTGCAAAGTTTGTTGAGCCTGGGTAGGCCTTTTATGGCCTACTGCAATGTCTCTAGGGATATCAATTGGAGCAACTAGATCAATTGAAATAATGGCTGACTTCCTCTGAACTACTGAAGGGGAGAAGGTATTGTCTCTTCCTTCTTCTCAAATAGTTTGACTCCCTATGAGTCAAGTGACTCTCTCTGAAGTCTGAAGGATAGATATATTTCTTTTCCTGTTTGCTAACCTGGAGATATCTCATGTCTTCTCATCTACTGACTCTATAGTATTTTGATGATCTTTGTACTAGGATAACAACCAAGATGGCCTCCCATAGGGATAACAACCAAAATGGCCTCTTGTACTAGAATAAAAATCAATCAAGAAAAGTTGGACTCCCATACCAGGGATAATGGTCCAAGTCATGAGGGCTCCCACACTAGGGATAATACCCTTCACTTATCAAAATGCAATCAACTACAGGTTAATGATTAAATCAAATAAGGAACAACTTACCTTAGTTTACAATCATGTTCAATCATGCATTTAGAGGAAGTAATCCTCATTTCTCATGTCTTCATCCTTTTGAGGTGGGTTTGAATCAATGTCAGCGATGGAAGCGTATTGTCTTCCTTTCTTTCTGGTAGGGCAATTTCTCGCAAAGTGTCCATACTTGTCACATTTGAAGCACTGGATCTTTGACATGTCTCTTCTCTCTAATCATGACTTGAAGTTGATGAAGTTTTCTCATCTTTGAATGTTTTCCTAAAGTTTCTTTTAAATCTTCCTCCTTTCTATGATTTTCATCATGGGGGGAGTCTTTCACTCCTCTAGCTCTAAGTCTGATTTCTTCTTGGGTACAGTCTATCCACAGATGATCAAAAGTAGGTAGTTTTTCTCTTCCACTAATACTTTGAAGAAATGGTTCCCAACGTTTTGGAAGATTATTGAGAGTGGTCAAAACAAGTTCCATGTCAGATATGATTTCTCCAATGGCACCTAGCTGATCTATGATTTTTGACATCTTCATAAAGAAGGCAGCAACATCACCTTTTGTCATCTTGATATTTTGAAGTTGGCCCTTCAATGAAAGAGCTCTCAGGGTGTTGTCACTCTCAAACATATTCTTTAATGCTTCATACATTTCATAAGTTGTCTTCAGGTTTGCAATACAAGGCAGGAGATGATCTCTTACTGAGTAGATCATTATCTTCCTTGCCTTGACATCTTCTTCCTTCTTTTCTTCCTTCTCTTCATCGGTAGCCGTCTTTGGTAAAGCCTTTTGTATTGTCCAAAATAGATCTTCCTCTTCAAGAGTGATCTGAAGTCTTGACTTCCAGGAGCTGAAGTTGCTTGATCCATCAAGCCTATCTTCCACCAAGGTTTTGTTCTTCACATTTTTAGATTCTTCACAAACCCTTGCCAACTGGGCTAGAAAACCTAACGGCTACGCTAGGCTAGCAAACTTAGGTTTTGTTGGGCTTATGATTGCCAACAATAAGCCTTGAAAGTCAGAAGAACACTGGTGAGCTGAAGAGCTCCTTCAATGAACTACAAAAATCCTAATTCTGAAATTTCTGCAGAAAATTGCGAAACCCTAGGGCCAAAAATTCAAAATGCTTGAAAATGCAATCTAAAGGTTGTTGGAGGTGCGCTGAAGGAGGCCGTACACTCCTATGCAATTTTTAGCCCCAACTTCCAAGTATTAAGTGTTGGAACACCCAAAAAGAGAGGGCCATACGGATTTTCTGGAAATCCTAGGAGGGTTGTACGGTTCTGCAAAAGTGAGAGAATGACTGGCAGATGCTTGTGCAATGGGTTCTTCAAGACCTAAGCTTTGATACCATGTTGAATTTTCACTAGGCTAGGCTCAAGCATGGGGTTTATTTCAATTTTAGCATTTACTTGAACCATAGACAAATGCAGCTACACCATTAACAATTGCTGCAATAATCAAGATCACAAGAAGAAATACCATGCACAAGAACACAAGAAATATCCTGGGAAACCCTTCTCAACAAGGGAAGAAAACCCAACAATCCTTTGCTATATTCTCAAAAGAAAGACCTCCCACACCATAGACCTAGCACACAAAAGGGTGCTCTCAAAAACCAAGAAGGCTAGTGGGCAAGAGAGGTGCACACTTCAGCCCTAGAATGTGTACTTGCTAAAATTTCCAAAATCACATGTGTGTTGCATTTCCTCAATGGGGAAATCACCTTTATTTATACTAGACTGGACACATCAAAAGTGGTGTCTATTAGCACATGGCCGACCTCAATAACTCAGAATATAATTAATAACTACCATATTAATTATCTTTCACTTTATGGTAGGGCCAACCTGTACCCTTTACATCACAATTAGGGTTACAGGTAAATCTAACTCTTAGACAATATATCAAGGGATCTCACACACCCACTAGTGCTCAGCCACTAGGGGCACGTCCACCTGTACTCAGCCACAGGGATGTCCAACTCAACAGATCTCTATCTCACTGAGTCTCACAGGAGAATCATCTGCACACACACTCACTAGTGCTCAACCACTAGGGTCACGTCCACCTGTGCTCAGCCACAAGGATGTCCTACTCAACATATCTCTATCTCACTGAGTCTCAAAGGAGAATCATCTAGAGTACCAGATCGTCTCAACTCTCTACACAGAGGAGAACAATACACCCATCACATGGGCACCTTCACCCATCTCAGGGGTACACATCGTTTCATCTCAAACAACACACCCATCTCATGGGGATCCTCCCCACACAGGGGCACACAGCGTTCCATCTCAGTCTCAGAGAGGAACGACACATCCATCTCATGGGCACACCCAACTCATGGGCTCTCTCACAGGCCGACTCACTCAGTCTGTGTCCTGAAGGATGTCTCACGTAGTTGTAATCATCAACATGACCTTCTTAAGACCTTATTCCAAAACCTTCATACCATTTAGACTTGAATTCTAGGGGCTTCATTTCCATCTTCATCCATCTCCATCTCATTCTCCCTAGGGTCACTGGGATCGCCTCCCTAGAGTGGCATAGTCACCCTTGAAGTTCGAGACCTAAATTGAGGTGACATTGGGTGTAGTGTTCCTTAGTTGTAGCACTTGCCTTTGTGGTTGGGTCGGGCTTTGCCCAACCTACAACTTGTGCTATAACATTTTGGCGTTGTTGTCGGGGAGGATTTTGAATCCTCTTCGGAACCCTAACGACACTTTGGCAAGCTATCCCAAAGCCTTTTCCCCTAGCTTGCTTGGGGACTCCAGCCAAGGGACTTTCTCTTTCCACCTTTCTTGATGAGATCTTCTTGAAGCTCATCTGGCGACTCCACCTTCCCAGGACCCACTTTTCCCTTTTTTCCCCTTTCCATCCTTTGATGAGCATTAGTCTCATCTAGTGACTGCATTGAGGCTTTACCCTAAGTGATGGAACCATGGCCTCACGGGACTTACCATGGGCATTCCATAAGGTTTACCCCTCCTTTGATGTTCAGGATATTTCTGGATATCCAAACCATTGCCCAACGAAATGGAGGGCAAATTGCCCCAAGTTTAATGGTGACCCAACTCTATTAGTCACACATGTCATGAATTATATGAAGTATACTTAGAGCTTAAATACTCTACATGAAGATGTGCTGATGAAATTTTTTGTGTCTTCATTGGAATCAAGTCAAAAAGATTGGCTTGCACACTCATGTGATCCAAAGAGTATCCCTTCTTCTACAAAGCTCATTGAAGAATTTCTCAAGCATTATCAACTAGCTACTTAGAGTTTGCAAGATGCTTTCCAAGAGCTCAAACACACTCTTTGCAAACAAGGTTTTCCGATCGATGATGAAACAATAGATGAAGAAGTGCTCGAAGAACATACTCATGAAGACAAGCTTGAAGAAGATCCTGATGAAGAAGATCCGAATGAGACATGCGATCAAGATGAAGTGTCTTCCCTTCCACTTGATAAGTACACCCAAACCTCCTGCACATCAAGAAGAGAACATGATGAGTTATAATCCTTTTGAAAACTTTGATGATGCTTTGTTCCATGATTGTGGAAATGAAGAAAATTGTCAGAAGGATATCGATGAAGTTTCTCTTACAGAAGCCCTGAGCGAGACATTATTATCCACTATCCCTTTTGAAGAAGATGAAGTTGTCCAGTCTTGTGAAGAAGTAATCAACTCCCATGATACAGATGAAATCATTGAACAACCCCTGGATATAGTTGACGATCACATCGATGATTTCCTACAGACTGGGAGATGTAGATGGGATTTGGGTTGCTTTATTTTTGACGGAGATATCAACTACAAAGTCTTACCATATGTGAGCAAGGTAGTTACAGGTTCACCAGAACTAAAGGTTGATCATAAAGGTGTATGCAAGGGATGTGCACAAGGAAAGAACATAAAGAATCCTTTTGCAAAGAGCGACAGTAAAACAAAAGGAATTTTGGAACTTAGTCACTCAGATGTATGCGGTCTAATGCCATCAACCTCTCTAAGTGGGTATGTATACTATGTATCATTTATTGATGATCACTCTCGTAAAACATGGGTTTATTTCTTGAATTCAAAAGATGAAGCACTTGGAAAGTTCAAGGAATTCAAAGCCTTGGTAGAAAACCTCTCCGAAAGGAAAATCAAGAAACTCAAGTCAAACAATGGACGAGAGTACATTTCAAATGATTTTGGAAGCTTTTGCAGAGATGTCAGGATTAAGAGGGAGCTCACCACTCCCTATAATCCTCAACAAAATGGTGTAGCAAAAAGAAAGAATAGAACGATTATGGAAGCAGTAAAGACTATGATTCATGATCAAGATCTTCCAAGGCACTTGTGGGCTGAAGCAACAAGAACAACAGTATATGTCCAGAACAGATTATCCCATAGTGCACTTGGATTCAAAACCCCGAAGAAATGTTCACCAGAAAGAAGCCAGAAGTAAGCCATCTCAATATATTTGGTTATCCAGTATTTCTACACATTCCAAAAGAAAAGGGAACTAAGTTGGATCCTTCAGGAAAGAAGGGAATATTTGTTGGGTACTGTGAGGTCTCTAAGGCCTTCAAAATCTACATACCAAGATACCATCATATTGAGATCAACATAGATGTAACCTTTGATGAAGATGCAGCACTCAAGAGATCAAGAAAATGCCAGCTTGAAGAAGTATATGAAGAAGAACCTGTAGCTCCCAGAGTTGCAAAACCCGTAAAGGAAGTTGCAGTTACCCCTGATGATGAGATTCCAGAAGATCATGATATGATAGAATCTAAAGAACCTCCCCGTATGACTATCTATCACAAGAGAAACCCAGCTTGGGCTAGAGAACTCATTCAGGATGCAAAAAAGTATGGTGTCCTAGAAGGAACCATGAGACAAAATAAGAAGCCTAAGCCATTCTCCAACTATATGGCCTTAATGTGTGATCTCGTAGAGAAGGAACCTACTTTCTTTGAAGAAGTCGTTCAAAAGAAAGAATGGATGGATGCCATGACAATAGAATACCAGTCCATTAGGAAGAATGATGTATGGAAAGTAGTTCCCAAACCAAAGAACAAAAATGTGGTATCTTCCAAGTGGATATACAAAATAAAACATGCAATAGACGAAAGTATTGAAAAACATAAGGAAAGATTTGTGGCTCGTGGATTTTCTCAAAAGGAAAGTATTGACTATGAAGAAACATTTGCTCCTATAGCCAAATACACTTCTATTAGAACCATCATCGCTGTTGCAGCCAAAATGAAGTGGAAGTTGCAACAGATGGATGTGAAAACAACTTTCTTAAATGGTGTTACTGAAGAAGAAGTGTATATAGAACAACCACAAGGGTTTGAAGTTGAAGATAGAAAAACTCATGTCTCCAGGTCGACGAAAGCTATGTATGTGTTGAAGCAAGCTCCTAGAGCTTGGTATGGAAGAATTGACAATTTCTTGACAAGCTTGGGCTTTACCAAGAGTAAAACTGATCCTAACATTTACTTCAAGGTTATGAATGATGTGCCATTTATATTGCTACTATATGTGTATGATTTATTCTTCACAGGAGAAGAAAAGCTCATCACAGATTGCAAGAAGAAGCTCGCTGCAAAATTTGAGATGAAAGACCTAGGCCCGATGCATTATTTCTTAGGTCTTGAAGTTTTGCAGAGCCTAGAGAAGATCTTCCTTAACCAAGGGAAGTATGCAGTTGAAATACTGAAGAGGTTTGACGTGTTGCAATGTAAAGGCATGACGGCACCCATGGAAACGAATTTGAAGCTCCTGGTTGATACTTCGTCAGAGTTGATTGATGCTACTCTATATAAATAGATTATTGGTTCGTTGATGTATTTGACGAATACTAGGCCAGATATATGCTTTGCTATGAACACCTTGAGTCAGTATTTGGTGGAGCCCAGACGTGTTCACCTTGTAGCTGCAAAGCATGTGATGAGATACCTTAAGGGTACGTTGGATTATGGTCTTTGTTATACTGGAGATCATGACTTCAGACTGTATGGTTATACCGATTCAGAATGGGCTGGAATTGCTTCAGACAGAAAGAGAACTTCCAGATGTTGTTTCAGTTTGGGGTCAGCCATGACTTCATGGAAAAGCAGGAAACAATCCAGTATTGCTCTCAGCACCACAGAAGCGGAGTACATTGCAGCATGTTCCTCCAGTTGTGAAGCCATATGGCTTCGGAAGTTGTTGACAGGTCTATTCGATCTGGAGATGGAAGCCACTGTGATTCTATGTGATAACCAGAGTTGTATAAAGATGACGGAGAACCTAGTGTTCCATGATAAGTCGAAGCACATAGAGATTCGGTACCACTACATTTGTGATATGGTGTAGAGGGGAGCTGTAAAGCTCCAATATGTTGGCACATATGAGTAGGTTGCAGATGTATTGACTAAGCCTCTGTCTCATGTGAAGTTTGAGTACTTCCGAGACAAGCTTGGTATTGTCCGAAAGGACCTCCCTCGAAAGGGGGAGTGATGTTGATGATACTATGGTATCTTGACCAACAACGAGTAGCTCCATTAAGATTTTATATCCTAGAGGATTGATCATCCCTGGGCAGATCCCGAAGGTCCGGTAAGGACGGTCTGTCAGAGTACCTGTGCATGTATATGCCAGCTGTGGTCAGTAGTGGTAGCTCAATTAAGATTTTATATCCTAGGGAATCTTATGATTCTTGGGCAGATCCCGAAGGTCTGGTAAGGACGGCCTGTCAAAGTACCACTGATGTTGTTGCTGAAGCACTTGTTCTCATTCTTTTGCCACATGTTGATGATGTTGTTCCAGCCTCGTGTTGTTGATGATGTTGTTCCAGCTTCATGCTAATGATGATGATGATGTTACTCCAGCTCCATGATGTAAACGATGATGATATTGATGATGATAAAAAGTTCCAATGATTTATAGATGTGCCAGTCAGTGTTCCAGATGTTGATGATGATGTTGCCCTCTCCTCTTGATGATGTTGTATTGAGTCATGTCAGTAGAATACCCTTCTCGTTAAGGGGGAGTGTTGAAATATTGTAACTTCGAAGAATATTCTAATTATATTTGAGTTATTATTGTATAGATCAAATCCCCTTTTGTGGATTGATCAAGTTGGGTGTTGTATAAGATCAAATTCCCTTTTATGGATTGGTCAACGTGTATTTGTATGGTGGTATTTGTAAAGCCAGCCCCTAGTAATTGTAAAGTGGTTTCAGCCACTTCTAGGAGAAGTTAACTCCACCAAGTGAAGAGTCACAACCCTAGCGCCACCTCACAACTTGTATTTATATGTGGGGATGGTGTCTCATTAGAACACACACACTTATTCATCTAGTGCGCACATCTTGAAGGCAGTTGTAATTGCAGGAAGAAGTCTAACGAAGGAGAAGAGAGGTGCATGCTTGGTCTTGGTTTGTCTTTGGTGTTTTGGTCTTAGTCTTGGCATTGTAATGAAAATATTTTATTGAGGAAGTTTTGCTAAGTTTTCTCCCCCATGAGGGTTTCCCACGATAAAATGTTGTGTAACTTGTGATCGTGTTTCTTGTTGATACTGAGAGGGGAGTGAATCAGTATCAAGTACAATTTTAAAACCTTTTTCAACTTATACTTAAACCATTCAAATATATCCAATGAGCAATGAACAATAGTATAAGAGTTACACCAATACACCACAATACACCATGCACAATATATGAGAAATAATCAATAGTTATTGTTCAAGGGAAGTAATGACTTCCAAAGGTAGCTACAACTTCCAA
>JASDQU010415933.1:0-10319 GCA_032191745.1 Picea mariana
TATTTGCAACCACTTTGACTACTTTGACCTTTTGGGGCTTCTAGATGACTCATGAGGGTTCTCCAACTTCACATGGCCATAACTCTCTAACCGTGTGGAGTTATGTGACATTCCACATACCACCAGAAATTTCGTGACATGTACTGTACATATAGAATAGTCTTACTTACAAATATATCAAAACTCATACCATTATTCATCAAACAAACTTGGGTCCATTACCCATACATTTGTGCTACCGGAATTTGCTACCAGACTTTCTTCAAGGGTTGACATCAATGACATCCAACCCAACTAATAAACAATCTCCCCCTTTATCATTGATGGAAACACTCTGATGCAATATTGAATTCATATCACTCATGCTCCCCCTGTGGCCCTCGCTCCCTCTGGAACCCTCTGGAACCATGCCTCTGTGTTCTTTCTCTAAGTCTTCTCTACTAAATATCTCCCCCTTTGTCATCAATGGAAAAGGTATCTTTCCATCTAGGGCTCCTCCCCCTAACTGAACTATCCGTGGGGATACTCCCCCTGACTGAACTCTTCCTTAAACTGATCTCCCAACCTGAACTGTCCTCTTTATGGTGCTTTCTCACATAAATCTAAGACATATAAGATAAGCATTCAAAAGCATTCATTTTGGAGTAGAAATTACTCCAAGTTTCTAGTGAACATACTCAAAGGATTCTCTTGGAAGCAGTTTTGTAAAGATGTCTGCCACTTGTTCTTTTGTGCCCACATATTCAACTCTGATGTTCTTCTCTGCAACCTGTTCTCGTAGAAAGTGATACTTGATTGGAATGTGCTTCGTCTCAGAGTGCATCACCGAGTTATTTGAGATATTGATGGCACTTGTATTATCACAATATCTTAGAATGGTCTCATCATACTCAACCTGTATATATGTGATCCAGAATTGGATCCAAGAGCCAAGATGGGTCCAAGAAAACCTAAATATAAAATTTCTCGAAAAATATTCAAAATGGACGTGTGCGTAAGCCTCGTCGATACAAACCCAATGCAACTTGAATAGGCTCAAAAAGACATCGTATGAGAAAGATATCATGGTCTATTTGTTTCGTCAAACAGGCAAAAAATAGTTGGCATTACAGTTTGTATAGTTTTTACAATGCTGACGTGGAAACTGATTGTACGGGCCATATGGTTATACAGATGATGTGGCAGGGTGCGCTGGCATGCTAACATGGGTAGGTGCAGATGTAGACAAATCAAAGTGTGACATGTGGCACCACTCTAAGGGTGACACATGGCAAGTTTCGTATGACACGTGGCAACGAGATGACATGGCAGGTACAATGACATGTTGAATGGGAAGATGCTGTGGACAGTTGGATGAACCATCATTGGACACGTGGCATACAAGTGGCCGAATAACGTGGTGCCACGTGGCCCAGTCTTGGGCTGCCACATGGAACCCCTCCATTGGTTAGTTTATTGGTTATTTTTTGAAAAATTATGGAGGGTTCATGAGGGTTGAACCCGTGACATCCATGGGCTCCAAAATCTTCACGTAGGCGGGGTTACTAGCCTGCCTACACGTTGGTTCTTAACAACATACGACACCACATATATTTAAGATTGAATGCAATTTTCGTTGGGTGGAGCAAGGGCTGGGGCCTAGCCCCAGCCTCGATGTATAACATGTGACTATTGCTATGTGACCATATTGTATAAGTTGGCGCATGGGAATCTTATTATGTGTTTATCCCTATATACAGTTTGGCGCATATGTCCATTCCATCTAGCCCTTGATCGTGTGGATAACCATATGACCCAGATTCTACATGGCTCGAATATGTAAGGATTGGCGTCGGTCAGTCGGGCTAGCCCACCGACTAGGGCACATGACCATGGGTCTATCCAGTTGGGGTGTGTGGATGCATTAGCCCGAAGCCATATGGCCACAATTGCGACCAAGGGTTGAGACCAAACGGGATAAGGACCAATGCACTAGCTTGAGGCCACATGGAGGCGCCCAAGTGACCAGGAGCACAGAGAAAAGGGGTTGTGGCTTTATTATTTGCAAAAGTGGGTTTTTCAACATTATATTATGATTTTTAATGGAGTTTTAGCCAGATTTGGGAGATTTAATCCATTTTTGGAGGATCTTGGGCCCTTTTTTAGGCTAGATCTTGGGGGGAAGTTGGGAGTTTGTTACCAATTTTAGGCCTATATAAACCATAGGTTCTTGGAGCCATAGGGGAGTTTCAGATCAAGAAAATGTTGATGAATTGTTGAGGCAAAGCCATTTTAATGCAGAGAAGCTATGGAGGAGAAAACCTTTGCGAGCCATTTCTGGGAGCTTCATTCATCCATTTTTACTGTCGTTAGTTTTGGTGGGTTCTTGAGATCTAGTAGAACACAACTAGCTCATTTTTGTAATCCATTGGCACTTTTATGATGTACATTTAAAGCTTCGAAAATAAATAAGAAAGCCTCACCCACTGAGACAAAGGATCGGAGACATAGGCGAGATTTCCGAACTCCGTTATCACTTTGGTTTTTATGGTTTGTTGTTCTTCATGCTTATTTCCATATTTGTATATGTTCTTATGGATTCTATATTTCCTCTTTAATTCTTCCTCTTTCATTAATTTCCTAAATGGTAAAATAGCTCATGCAAAATAAATCAACCATTTAAGCATAGAGGGGCTTCCATAGTGCAACATATTAGATATCATTTTCGGGATTAACTGCGTAATGTAAGTCATTATTCTATGACCCATATCCATGAGTATTAGTTGCAACTGACCAATAATTCTCATGACCCATATCCATGAGTATTAGCACTCATTGCATCGAGTGATCCTCACAGGGGTGAAGAAATGGGATTGAAACCAATGAAATGAATCGCATAGAATCAATCATCACTTCTAGGGCTTGCATCCAGTAACCAGGACTTCCCAGGTGGTTACCCATCCCAAGACACCTTTGGCTCAAGCATTCTTAACTGTGGAGTTTTCTCCACAATCAAGCCCACTTATCTTGCTACCCCATTTGCAAAACCTTAGAAAGTATTGTGCCTTATGAACTATCTAGTTAGAGCTCCCTTCACTCTTATTATTTAATCACAGAGGGGCTTCCGCAGTGCAACATACTAGATATCATTTTTAGGATTAACTGTGTAGTGTAAGTCATTAATCTATGACCCATATCCATGAGTATTAGTCACAACTGAGTAATAATTCTCATGATTTGAATAGTCCACTTAGCACTCATTGCATCAGGTGATGCTCACATGGGTGAAGAAATGGGATTGAAACCAATGAAATGAATCGCATAACATCAATCATCACTTCTAGGGCTTGCACTTGGTAACCAAGACTTCCCAGGATGTCACCCATCCCAAGACGACTATGGCTCAAGTGCGCTTAACTTTGTAGTTTTCCCCACAATTAAGCCCACTTAGCTTGCTACACCATTTGCAAAACCTTAGCAATTATTATGTCTTATGAACTATCCAGTTAGAGCTCCCTTCACTCTTATTATTTAAGCATAGAGGGGCTTTCACAGTGCAACATATTAATCACAACTGACCAATAATTCTCATGGTTTGAATAGTCCACTTAGAACTCATTGCATCGGGTGATGCTCACAAGGGTGAAGAAATGGGATTGAAACCAATGAAATGAATCACATAGCATCAATCATCACTTATGGGGATTTCACCTGCTAACCAGGACTTCCCAGGTGGTCACCCATCCCAAGACGCCTCTGGCTCAAGCACGCTTAACTGTGGAGTTTTCCCCACAATCAAGCCCACTTAGCTTGCTACCCCATTTGAAAAACCTTAACAAGTATTGTGCCTTATGAACTATCCATCTAGAGCTCCCTTCACTCTTATTATTTAAGCATAGAGGGGCTTCCACGGTGCAACATATTAGATATCATTTTCTGGATTAACTGCATAGTGTAAGTCATTAATCTATGACTCATATCCATGAGTATTAGTCGCAACTGACCAAAAATTCTCATGATTTGAATAGTCCACTTAGCACTCATTACATATGGTGATGCTCACAGGGGTGAAGAAATGGGATTGAAACCAACAAAATGAATCACATAGCATCAATCATCACTTATGGGGCTTCCACCCAGTAACCAAGACTTCCCAGGTGGTCACCCATCCCAAGATGCCTCTGGCTCAAGCACGCTTGACTGTGTAGTTTTCCCCACAATCAAGCCCACTTAGCTTGCTACCCCATTTGAAAAACCTTAGCAAGTATTGTGCCTTATGAACTATCCAGTTAGACCTCCCTTCACTCTTATTATTTAAGCATAGAGGGGCTTCCGCAGTGCAACATATTAGATATCATTTTTAGGATTAACTGCATAGTGTAATTCATTAATCTATGACCCATATCCATGAGTATTAGTCACAACTGACCAATAATTCTCATAATTTGAATATTCCACTTAGCACTCATTGCATCGGGTGATTCTCACAAGCGTGAAGAAATGGGATTGAAACCAATGAAATGAATTGCATAGCATCAATCATCACTTCCGGGGCTTGCACTCGGTAACCAGGACTTCCCAGGTGGTCACCCATCCCAAGACACCTTTGGATCAAGCACGCTTAACTGTGGAGTATGCTACCCCATTTGCAAAACCTTAGAAAGTATTGTGACTTATGAACTATCCAGATAGAGCTCTGGTATCAGAGCTAGTTAACGTTTGGTTTTTGAGTTTGCATGTTTATCAAAGAAAAGCTCATCTAAGTTGTGAAAATAACATCTAAAGAGGGAGTTTCTCAAGATGATAAGCAGTTTCAAAAAAATCTCTTTGACATGGCAGAGATGATGAAGGTGTTGTATGAAGACTACTTGGAATGAAAGAGATCGGTTCAAGGGAAATCTTCAAAGAACGACAAAAGAGAAGAATAATTGAAGGAATTTCCTTCTACACCCAATTCAGAAATCATCTTTGAGGTATGCAGTGGAGATCATTCTTCAATTTCGCATTGTTCCCATCAAGATGGTTCTTTTGGTGCATTTGAAAAACATACAAGAGGTATAGGTTTGAAATTGATAACCAATATGGGATATGAAGGAAAGGGCCTTGGAAATAAGGGCCAAGGTATCATTAATCCCATAGAGGTTGTGGAAAGACCTCGTTATTTAGGATTGGGATATGGCGAAAAGGAGATTGGAGAATGCTCCAAAACATCGGAAGCAAGTAATGCTTCAAATGACCAACCTAAGTCATTGCAGGAACAATTCATGAAAGGTGATGGCGTATCACTCCATGATGGTTATAGTGAATGCAATTCATCTCCAAAGAAAAGTGAAGATCAACAAGAAAGGTATAATGGTCATGGCTTTTCAAAATAGCTTTTTGATTATAAAAAGAATAATCATGTAATCCAAAATGTGTGGAATATGTATCCTTGTACGTTTTTTCATTCACCCAAGCATTGTGTGGCAAAGTGTTGGAAAAGACAATATTTTTATAGGAAATTTATGTCGACTAGGAAGGAGACATGACATAAAGACTCAACTCCACAATGGAAGAAAGTAAAGGGCAAACAAGTCTGGATTCCAAAAACCCACTGCACTTATTTCAATAGGGGTGGACATCAAAAGGATAAATGTTGGAATCTTAATCTAGAGCTTCTTCCAAATAAGGAAAAAAGGATTGTGCATGTACTCACAAAGGAAGAGGCATTACTAGAGAATTAAGAAGAACAACATGAAGGAAAGAAAACAGTCACTTGGTTTTGCCAGAAGTGGATGTCACATCTTCATTGTATTTTGCTTCCACACATGTTGTAATGATGACCTGTTATAACATCATTTTGTACAACGTAGTGTTTTGTTTTATCCTTATGATTATGTAATCAGTAAGGTCCATTTTGTAACCTTTTGGAGGACCAAAAGGTCTTTAGTGGGGAGGCGTGATCCAGAATTGGATCCAAAAGCCAAGATGGGTCCAGGAAGGCCTAAAAATCAAAGTTCTCAGAATCTATTCAAAACATACGTGTGTGTAGGCCTCGTTGATACAAACCAAATCCAACTTGAACGGGCTCAAACAGATGTCGTATGTGAAATATATCATGGTTTGTTTGTTTTATCAAACAGGTAAAATAATTGTTGACTGTACAGTTCGTACAGTGCTAACGTGGTCGATGAATGTACAAGCTATATAGATGACGTGGAAAAGTACATTGGCATGCTAACGTGGACAGACGGTGATGTGGGAAGGTGTAGATGTAGACAAATCAGAGTGTGACATGTGGCACAGGATGATGTGGAAAGGTCCATACGACATGTGGCAGTGGGCTGACATGAAAAGTACAGTGGCATGTTGACTAGGCAGATGTTGTGGACAGTTGGACAAATCATCATTGGACACATGGCATATATGTGGGAGAATAACATGGTGCCACATGGCCCAATCTTGGGCTGCCACGTGGCACCCCTCTATTGGTCGGTTTATTGGTTGTTTTGGGAAAATTTATGGAGGGTTTGTGGGGGTCGAACCCATGACCTCCATGGGCGCAAAATTCTTCATGTAGGTTGGGCTACCAACCTTCCTACACGATGTTTCTTAACAACATATGGCACCACATTTATTTAAGTTTGAACGTAGTTTTTGTTGGGCAGAGTAAGGGCTGGGGCCTAGCCCCATCCCCGATGTATAATATGTGATCGTTGTTATGTGACCATACCATATAAGTTGGCGTGCGGGAAATTTATTATGGGTTTATTCCTGTATATAGTATGGTGCATACGTCCATTCCATCTAGCCCCCGATCGTGTGGATAACCATATGACCCGATTGCTACATGGCTTGGATATGTAAGGATTGGCACCGGTTGGTTGGGCTAGCCCCCTGACCAAGTTACACGACCAAGGGAACATGACTAGGGGTCTATCTAGTTGGGGCACATGGATGCATTATCCTGAAGCCATATGGCCACGATTGTGACCAAGGGCCGAGACCAAAGGGGTTAAGGACCACTGCACCAACTCGAGGCCACATGGATGCACCCAAGTGACCAAGAGCACAAAGAAAAGGGGTTGTGCATTGATTAGTTGCAAAAGTGGATTTTTCAATATTACATTGTGATTTTTAATGGATTTTTTGCCAGATTTGGGAGATTTAATCCATTTTTTGAGGATCTTGGGCCCTTTTTGAGGCTAGATCTTGGGAGGAAGTTGGGAGTTTGTTACCAAATTTAGGCCTATATAAACTAGAGGTTCTTGGAGCTATAGGGGAGGTTCAAATTAAAAAAATGTTGATGAATAGTTGAGGCAAAGACATTTTTATGTAGGGAAGCTATCGACGAGCGCACCTTTGCGGGCCATTTCTGGGAGCTTCGTTCATCTGTTTTCAGTTTCATTGGTTTTGATGGGTTCTTGAGATATAGCACAACATGGATAGCTCATTTTTTTAATCCATTGGCACTTTTATGATGTACATTTGAATCTTCGAACAAAAATAAGAAAGCCTCACCCACTAAGATAAGGACCCGGAGATGTAGGCGAGATTGCCGAACTCCATTATCACTTTGGTGTTTATGGTTTGTTGTTCTTCATACTTATTTCCATATATATATATATGTTCTTATGGATGCTATGTTTCCTATTTAATTCTTCCTCTTTCATTAATTTCCTAAATGGTAAAATATCTCATGCAAAATAACTCAACAACCATTGTCGTTAAAATATCTTTTCGGATCAATCTGTTAGATTTTGTTTCATCCATTGAACCTATGTAAAACATATTGTTGATGCAATATACTTTTCCTCAGATGTAGATAAGGATACAGATTCTTGCTTAGCCATGATACTAAACATTCACCCAAGTAGAACGTTGCTTCACTGGTGCTTTATCAGTCATCAATGAAACCTACCCAATCTGCATCTATGTAGGAAATAAGTGATAGATCATTTCCTTTTGGATACCATAATCCAAACGCTTTTGTTCCTTTGAGATCTCTGAAAATTCTCTTCACTGCTACAACATGTGTTTCCTTTGATGTTGCTTGAAATCGGGCCACCTGTCCAACTTTCTACATTACATCTAGTCTGGATGTTGTCACATATAGTAAGTTGCCAATCATTCACCTGTATTGCCTCTGGTCTATAGACTTTGAATCATCATATTTTCTCAACTTGCAATTGTTTTGCATAGGAGTGGTAACTGGTTTTCAATCTTCCATTCCGAACCTCTTTAGCATTTCTCTGATATACATATTTTGAGAAATAAAAATTCCTTGGTTTCTTTGACACAACTGAAGACCCAGGAAGAAGGATAGTTCTCTAAGTAATGACATTTTAAATTCATTCTACATATCCTTTGCAAATTTATGGCTTAACTTTGATGCAGATCTTGTTGTTTGCACTTCCTTTTCCGAACCATGTTTGTTGTAGATATTTATCCAGTCTAGAGTACCATGCTCTAGGAGCCTCTTTTACACCATACAAGGACTTCTTCAATTTTCACACATAATATGCGTTCTCTGACAACTGAAAATCCTTCTAGTTGTTCAACATAGAATTCTTCTTCAAGTTCCTCATTCAAAAAAGTTGATTCCATGTCCATCTGATACACTTTAATATTCTTGGAGCATGCATAAGCTAAAATAATCAAATTGCTTCCATTCTAGCAACTAGGGCAAATGTCTATTCAAAATCGATTCCTTTAATCTGTGTGTATCATTTACATACCAATATAGATTTTTTCCTTGTAACATGTCCATCTTCATTCAATTTATTTCTAAAAACCCACTTTGTGCCAATCACATTCTTATTCCTTGGTCTTGGAACCAATTCCCAAGTGTCATTCTTCTCTATTTGATCAATTTCTTCATCCATGGCCTTATTTCAGAATTCATCCTTACTGTCCTCTTCAAAACTATTTGGTTAAATAGTAGATAAGATTGCTAGGTGCATTTGTTCTGGTGAATAGACTCTTCTTCTAGTCTCAACTCATGCATCTTTGTTTTCGATAATTTGATCTGAAGGATGATACTTTTGTAATTGTTTGCTAGGTGTCTTTGGAGGCACTTGTTGAAATTGCTCTTCTACTTGTATCTAATCTTTTTCATCTTCCCCTTCTAGTTCTTCTTCATCTTCAGCTTCTTCTTCGTAAATTTTTTCCATTGATTCATTTTCTTCTTCCTTTAATTCTTGTCCACCTGTTTCATCAATTGTTACATTGATGCTTTCCACAACTTTGTTCAACCTCAGATTGTAACACTTGTATGCCTTCCTTGTACTTGAGTAACCAACAAGTACTCATTTTCCCACACGAGAGTCAAACTTTCCCATTCTTCCATGTTCTCTTTTGATGTAGCATTTGCTTTCAAATACTCTGAAATGCTTCACATTTGTTGGTCTTCCTTTCCATAGCTCGTAGGGAGTTTTTTCATTATTGATTCTGATCATTACTCTGTTTTGAATGTGAACTGTTTTATGCACTGCATGTGTCCAAAAAATATCTATCAATTTGGAGTCCATTAGCATTGTTTGAGCCATTTATTACTATAATATCATGAAGTCTTCACTACTACAATTGATTAATCTATCAAACTATACTTCTGCTAACTGATTTCTTTGGATCTGTCTACTCAAACTCTGCAAGTTGATCGAAGGATGGTTCTTTGGTCTATCACAGCTATTGCATAGACTCCCCCCTGTATAATATTCATGTTACCTAGGAGTATCTAAGTTGGCTTGCTTAGAACAATTCCTACTCGAATGTGTATTCATTATCATCTTCATTGGTATATTCAACATCTCTTTCAGCTCTAACTTATTTCTTTCTGTCTGTGGATTCATATTTCACTATAATGCCTGAACGTACAATCTCTTGAACCTATTCCTTATTTACCCGTCTTTCTTTTCTTTCAGTTATTTTCCAAACCTTTATGTATCTGAAATCTTTTTTTTTTCTCTATAGAATTTTCTTCATCTTGTTTGATTATCAATCTTCTGATCTCTAGGACCTGGTCTTTGTTCACCTATTCTTCTTTTTTTCTTATCCATACTTTATTATATATGAAATCAATGTTCTCTTTCATGTAAGTATCAATCATGATTCTGCAATCACTATCTATGGGTCCATATTTATGACATTTGTAACATTCAATGTTACGTGGGGCCACATAGGTATTTCTTTCTTGAACATTTTTATAATCCCTGCAATCTGCAACCTTATGTCCAAAATTAGTACAATAAAAACAATGACCATAAAAGAAATTTGCATACCTGGGAGTGAATGATCTTCTTTGTGGTGTAGTCCTTCTGAATTTTTTCCTTGACTGATCATGATCATGATTGAAGCTTCTT
>JASDQU010415936.1:0-10383 GCA_032191745.1 Picea mariana
CTCCCTATCTCTCTTTACCTCCTCCCTCTCCCTCTCTCTCTCCCCCTCTATCCCCCAGACCCAAAACAGAGGGGGGATAGCTGACAAAAAAATGGAAATGGAGAGAATAAATATGAAAAAATGAGGTGCATGTTATCTCCCTCCCTCCCCTTCTCTCCCTCTCCCCTTATCACACATCTATGTCACCTCATCAAAATAAAATATCATAATAATCATAAGTAATTCCTACCCTCCCAAATTTTTTACCATTATTTCACTACATCCACACCTCCAAAAGGTCATATGCCCCCTTTCATCCAATCCATCATTGTAAAATCACTATTTATTTGTCAACCATTCACTCTCAATGATGGAGAGAGTGAATGGGAGACAAAGAAATAGTCACAATACAATGATGGATTCAATGAAATGGACATATGACCATTTGGAGGTGTGGATGTAGTGAAATCATGGTACAAATTTTGGTGAAATCATGGTACAAAGTTCTGGATCCAACTCCAAATCACATATTTTGAAGAGGTACCAATATTTAAATTTAATTATAATTTGCTAGTCATTTTTCAACATGAAGTATATTTGTTTGAGAGAAGCACTTTAGATCAATCCTTCCTCTATTATATTTCCATAGAAAGAAAAATCAATATATTCCATCGTCCTCGTGGGTTGAGTTAATATAGGGTTAACGATTGAGTATAACTTATGTCTGGGATTAGATGGAGCTAGGGGGGTTTATGTCATGGTCTACATCAAGCTCTCGGTCAACGTCTAAATATATATCTATATCTATGTGGTGGTCTAGTTCATGGTCTACATCATGTAAATTCTAACCTTGTACAATATCTACTGCAAACTGATATTCAGAAAAGAATAGAAAAGATACAATGGCAAATACAAACATTACATAGAGATTTTTCACCTGGAAACCCAAACCGGGAAAACCAGCATATATTATATTCATACATTGTGTTACATTGTTTACAATACAATATACATATAGGAGCCAACGACATCCAAAACCCTAACCCAATGACCTGGATTAGTCCAAAACCATAATTCCTTAACCGGAAATAGAAAACCATTGGCAAAAAACCATGTGCCGAAAAACTATCTAAATAAAATGTGGTCTCAGAAATATGTCATCCCGGTAATATGTCATCCTAGAAATATGTCATCCCAGTAATATGTTGTCCCGAAAATATGTCGTCCCAGTGCGAAAAAAAAAAATGGGGGCGCTTCCCCCGAGGGGGGGCCTAGCGGCTCCCCCTCTAACCCCCCTGCGCGCCTGACGCAGACACTCAGACACTACTACTCATGCAAAGAATATAACACATACCCAACACATCAAGATCTGGGTCTGGTGACAAGATATTTGGAGGAATGGAACCTACTAAAATGATCATTATGACCATTTGGAGGCTTAGAGATTATGAGATTACAATGCACCCAAACTAAGAGGATCATTTCGAGGCAGAGAGATAGTGATATTGCAATGAACCGTTTGGAGACCCATACATCATGAGATTTCATTACACCCGATTTTAAATGATCATTTGAGGTGGAAAGGACTTGAGCATGTTTTTTTCTTATTCGTTTTCAAATTTTAAATGCCAAAAGTATTTCCATTCATTTCCCTTAAGCCCATACAACCCATAGTGTTGTAATTTTGGCTCTGATACTAATTATAACATACCCAACCACCCGTTTACACTATTGGGATTGTGGGGCACTTAAAATCTTCTTCACCTTTGTCTTAATGGAAATTTTTATTCAACACAACAGATGTCGTGATGGAAGAGAGAGATCTGAAGTTGAGGACATCCTATCTACTCTTCATGTAATTTTTGTTTCTAATTATTTTCTAGAGTTATTTTGGACTCTATTGATGGGAATATACAATCTAATGCTCATAAAGAACTGAATTCCTTAACAACTGTGAATATTTATCCTCAAAAATGTGTAATAAAGGAGCCCAATACTCTGTGTAGCAGGGCTTCCATGAGAAAATCGATTGAAAACAATCACATTTGCACCTAATCTCATTGTACTTGTATTGAATCCACTTCCATATCATCCAATAGTTGTGCTATTATTTTTCACTTAGTAACCCAAGCTCATACATTTTTGCATGTAATCGAGATCCATTCCACCTCCATTATCTTGGAAAAGAAGAGTTGGAGTATTGTCCCTAGGGTTCTGAATTTTGTCCACAATGACAAAGTTTGGACCATTTTGAAAATATTCAACTACATTATCAAGCAACTTTGAAATATATACAAATTTCCATGTGTGGGAATTCGCATTAGAATGGAGGAATTTTGGATGTAATTGAACAGGATACACGCCACCTGGTAAAGATCACTTTTGTTCATTTTGGACATCATAATCCCCAACTCTCCAAAATTTATTAAAGCTATTTTTCTTTGAGTTTATACCTAAATTGTTCAGTCAAAGGAAAAATGAATGCAAATGATGTTCTCTTTGTAGCACATTTTTTTATCTCCACCTCTTCCAAGAAAATATTGAATATAACCCTAATCATAATTTGATCTGATATGACACTCCAAAGGGTGCACTGCAATCTCACATATTTCTACCTTAAACGGTCATTTCAACTTGGGTGTACTGCAATCTCATGATGTCTGGGCCTCCAAACGGTTCATTGCAATCTCACTATCTCTCTGCTTCCAAATGGTCCTCCTTTACGCAATGATACAATTTTTCTCCTTTGGTACAATATGGAAGCTAAGTAGTATGGCTATCTATCCCAATTATAATAACATGGTTATAACATCTCCTTTCCTTAGTACAACACTCAATATAACCATCGTAAACAAGAGGACAACTTAGGACAAAGGGAGTGAGTTTTTGGGTTATGATGGGGTTGCAAAAATTAGAACTTCCACCGAAACAATATTAAGATAAAAAACAATTTCCTTAACATCCTTCTTGTATAAAATGGTACCAAGATGTATTTAATTAGATAATGAGAAGTGTGAACCAGTCTTTAGCAAACTATCTTTGCGGGAAACCCAAAGTTGATTAGATCCATCATTGGGAACTTTAGGCATCTTCTCACTTCCTTCTGGGAAGCAAATATCATCCAAATGGTAGGTCCCTAAGGGATCATCCTTGATCAATGCTTGGATTGATCCTTGGATATGCTCCTTGGTGGTTGATATAAGTCCCTAGATGTGTCTAGGGCCCCTATATGTGTTCCAGGGAATCCTTGCAAAGTGCTTGGATTGATCCTTGGATGTGTTCCTTGGTGGTTGATATAAGTCCCTACATGTGTTCTAGGGCCCCTGGATGTGTTCCAAGGAACCCTTTCCTAATGCATGGGTTGATCCTTGGCCTTGTACCTTGGTGGATTGTAACACACCCATGACGAGGCTAAAAATAAAATAAAAATCGTCGTCCTTCCAGGAACAAATTCTCTCTCTCCACGGGTTCTAATTTGGAAAGTACGGGACTCAGCCCGACTCTCCAGTCAAGATTCTTTTATTATCTAAGTCAAACAAAAATTTGATACCTTGATAGTCTCACCTCTCAATCAAGCACAGATGCTTTCAGCATCTGGTGCAGGTCTTATGATACCCGCAACCTTCTTTTTCATGCTTCAGTGAAGTCTTGGAGTTGGCATTAGCCCCATTTATCTTGGCCCCTCCTTAGATGTGACCTTGGGTGATGACCTCATGCAAAAAACCAATTGTGGGCGTGACCAAAGGCGGTTTGGAACCAAACTACTTTTCGGCCTACAATTCTCCTCAAGCCTCCATGTGTCCTTTCTCCAAAACCATGGTTTGGATTGCGGCCCGCCCTCAAATTTTTAAAGTTCATGCACCTCTGATATCTGCAATGCTACGGGACTGTCAATCTCATGATATTGATAGTGTCTCTAAACTAACGACTTAGATCTATCCCTTTCAAAGTTGTAGATCACATCTGACCTCTTTCAAATCAACGACTGTGATTTGTTTCAAAATTTCGGACTTCGAAATTCTCAAGTCTCAAAATTTCCTTTCTTTTGCACATCAATATTCCAGAGTCGACAATTTGTTGGCACCTATCCTTCTCAATCAATGACTCTACCTCTGCTTCGAGGATTTGACCTTTCAACTAGATCAATGGTCATGTGGTCCTTTTCTCGATCAACGGCCGAGATTTCCTTCAGGTCTCTAGACTTCTGAGATCTCAAATCTCAACTTCACTTCCCCTCGAAGTATGTAGATTCCTGTCGCATGTTCACTTGAATTGAATGGTTGAGGCTAACTTCGGTTCTTCACCCAAAATCGATGGATTTATGCCACTTATCCTCTTGATCTGATGGTTGTGGATTACTTTGGGACTTTACCTAGAACCCACAGATCTACGCCACATCTCTTCTAGATCAGACGGTCCAAATTCTCCTCGGATGATCCGACGCTTGAGATTTACTTATGCTCTCCAAATCTCTGGACTTCGGGAGTCTCAAATCTCAAATAAAAAATATCGAACAGATTTTTCCAGAGTCCACAATCTGTCGCTACATGTCCCTCTATATATGACAGTCTAGATTTACTTTGGGTCTTCGGGGTTCGAAAATATTAACTCTCAACTGAAACCCCAATACAATTCACTTGGAGCTCACAATTTGTTGACAAGTGTCTCCTCACAGATCGATGACTCTTGGTTCTTAGGCCCTTCATCATTTCAGCCATTCGACACTTTGGCCTTCGGGAGTTTCAACTCTCAATCTGAAACTCTTCAGGTGATTCCTCCGAAGTCCAAGATCTGATGTCACGTGTTCCTCTAGATCTGACGGTTCAGATCTCCTTCAGCTCTCTAGGATTCAAGAACCTCAAATCTCAAACTTTACTTTCACCTGAGGACAACATATCTCTACCACCTGTCTCTTTCATTCTGAAGGTTGATATTTACTTTGGGACTTCGGCTTTCTGGGCTTCGCGATTTTCAACTCTCGAAGTCATTTCTCTAGAGTTACTGATTTGTTGACACGTGTCTGCTAGTGATCAATATCTAGGATCAACTTCGAGACTTCGGAGCCTTAGCCAGTCCACCCTCCCATACACTCAAATGTTAAATCTTGTGCACCTCACCTTAGATCGGATGAATATCATCCCTTTGAACTTATATCTGATGGTTAGAATATGTTTCTTCCTATAATTTCTCCTCTACTTCCCTAAACTCTTATCTAATGGTTTGGGCTTCTCCCCGTAGTCGTTCTAATAGCTATTTCCACCCCTCCTTCTGAGGTTTTGATGTCTTCTGACTTGGGAGAGTTTGGTAGATGTTCAAAGGCCTCAACCTTCATTCCTCCTATGAGTCTGTATATCTCAGGTCTCGCCTTCGTTCTTCAAAATGTTATCTCTTCTAAGCTTTTCAATTCTCTCACACCGATGGTACTGAGGGATTCCGTTACTCCTCAGATTTCCAAAAGGGCTCATGACCACCCATCTTGCAACTATTCAGGGTCTGGCGATCATGATCTGATCGATACTAAAGTGTCAGTTGATCGACATTTCATAGCAATTGCAGGGTCCCAACATGCGTTCTCTTTATCAAATAACTTAACCTCCGCAATCTAGAAGCACTCGCCCAACTTGGTCGAATCGGAGTCGTTGATATTCCAGTCGAGGAGATCAATGGCAATGGTGAATTGTGGGCCATGAACTACCGTGTCCTCTACTTGCACCTTCACGCTCTACAATGATTCCCCACCCTTGATCTCTGTCCATAGATTGATGGTCTTAACAATTTGACATCTCAGAGCTTGGAGTTCCAAGGTTCCTAGAACCAGGTCACGTTGGTCTTCATATAACTCTTGGGCTATGATTCCCACTCTTAGTCAGGTTTTTGGTTAAGGAAATAGGCGCAGGTTCAAAGTCTCCCAAACTACTGATATGAAGGAAACTTCTTCCCAACTTGCAGAGCTTTAAGCTCTGAATCAAGGCAAGGTAACTTGTGAAGTTACCAAAATGGTAGCTACGCCAAGAGGCTTTCTTTGACTCTATAACGGTGATGTAAATCCCCGGGGAAAGCATATTTGAGTGACTAAACTGGGGTGTATGAAAAATCAGGAACAAATATAGATTCTCAAGTGAACGAACCCATACTCATAACTTAATCATTTACTACAGAGAAAGAACCCTTTATAGACATATAAATACTCGCATGCATCCATTGTTTACAATTAAAAACATAAGGAAAGAAAACACTTATTAGAACCATAGACCATGATGTGATTGCTGAAAGGGTTGCTCATTTCCACCCAACCATAGGCTCAGTCACTCAAATGGATTTATCACTGGCCACCCCCGAGCTTAAATCACAATGTTTTGAGAATCAATCTCTTACTTCCATCTCAACGGAAGTTAGGGACGAAGGTTATTCTCCTTCTCCCAATACAGAAATAGATCAGGATGAAGGTTACTCTCATTCTCTCAGCTTAGTCTCTATTTTCTATTATCGTAACTCATTGTTCCTCTTTCATTCCTTCCTCAGAATTGAGAGCTTCCTCTCTCATCTCTGAATTTTCTTCACAGGTCTCCCTCTACCCACCAGACTTCCTTTCTTTCCTTCCTCGACAAGATTGCATGTGGCTCGAATTCCTAGTCTGTGGTCAGGTCTGGAATCCTTATGGATGGGTAGTCTTCCCCATCCCTTCATTAACTCTTGAGGAGGCCTTCCTACCTACTTGCTTGACTGTAATTCATTCACGTGTCACAGGGTTGTTCTGATCTAAGTAATTAATTCTAGCATGGTACTGGTTCGGTGGAGGTTAGCGCAACCATTCCTGGTCCCCTCCACCACCTTTCACAACATGTTTTGGTCTCTCTTAACACATCCCCTCTTTCAGTAGTCATGCAACAAGTAAACATTTTCTATTAAAATAAAATAATTAACATTCATCAACCTTCTACATGAGGTCCATCAAATCAAACATTCACACTTTTAAGTTTTCCATAGATCCTTGTCCCATATAGTTATATTTACAAATTGGGGGAAACATGGTGTTACAATTCCCTCCCCCTTAAAGGAAAATCGTCCTTGATTTCTATCTATCATCGTGACATGTATGTACAGAAGTAAACAAAGTCAGATATGCCTGTCTCATGGCATCCTCAATTTCCCACATAGCCTCATCTGGGCCAAAGTGTTTCCACTGCACCTTGACCTATGCAATGGTTCAGTTCCTGAGTGAGGTTTCCTTCCTGTCTAATATGCATTGGGGTTCTAGCAGGAATCGTCCCTCCGGCTCCACATGGATCACATACTAGCCAATTATATGATTATCATCATGTACATATTTCTTCAATAATTAAACATGAAAAACATTATGTGCCTTTATAGTGGGAGGAAGTGATAGCCTATAGGCTATAGGTCCCACCCTATCTAAGACTTCAAAGGGTCTACAATAATGAAGTGCCAACTTGGCATAGGCTCCCATTCTCAGGGAACTCTTTCTGGGTCTAACTCTGAGGTAGACATGGTCTCCTCTCTTGAACTCTCGGGTAGTTCTTTTCCTGTCGACATAACTTTTCTGTCTATCCCGACCAATCTTCAGATTTTTATTTATCTGGATTACTTGTTGTTCTATTTGTTTCATCATGTCGGGTCCAATTGTAATTCTATCCACGGGATTATTCTAGTTGATTAATATCTTGCACTGTGTACCGTAGAGGGCTTCAAAAGGGCTCATCTTCAAGGATTCTTGATAATTGTTGTTGTAGGCAAATTCTACCAATGGTAGGTAGTCTTCCTACTTCTTAGGCTAGTGCATTACATGCATCCTTAGCATGTCTTCCACTATTTGATTCACTCTTTCCATTTGTACATCAATTTGAGGGTGATAGGCTCTGCTGAACAACAATTTAGTCTCAAAGCCCGACATTAGGGATTTCCAAAAGCTTGAAGTAAATTTGGTGTCTGTGTCAGATATGAATTCCTTGGGCATGCTATGTAGTCTGAATATCTCCTTCATGAAGATGTTGGAAATATATATTGCCTTGCAGGTTGACTTGACATGGATGAAATGGGCAGACTTATTGAGTTTTTCCACCATGACCATGATGGCATCATTTTTCATGGTCGACTTTGGTAATCTGGTGATGAAATCCATCTAGATGGTTTCCCATTTCCATTTTGGGATTGGTAGGGTCTCTAACAATCCTGTTGGATGCCGGTGTTCTACATTAACTTGCTGGCATTCTAGGAACTTAGATAGATAGTTAGCTATGTCTTTCTTCAACCCAAACCAATAGAATTGTTTCCTAGTGGTCGTGATCAGCTTTTGATAACCTGGGTGACCATTATATGGTCTCTTATGTAGTTCATCCATTATGAACCTCTTCAAGTTGTCATAGTTTGGAATATACAATCTATTTCTATAAGTCAGCAACCCTTCCTCGAGCATCCGGTAGCCTTCATACTTTATCCCTGTAGGCTCTTGTCTTAGGTATGAGGTCATGATCTTGAAGAATGCATCTGTCTCTTGTGCATTTCTGAATCTTTCCCTAACATCTGTTTCATAGGTGTTTACTGCTGCCATATGAATCGTTTTTATACTTCTGCTAAGGGCATCAACCACCCTATTTTCCTTTCCTTTAATGTGTTTGATTTTGAAATTGAATTCACTTAGGAGAGCCATCCACCTAGCTTGCCTGGCATTGAGTTTTGGTTAATAAAACAAGTGTCTCAATCCAAAATGGTCTGTCATAAGAATAAATATCTTACCTAGGAGGTAGTGCCTCCACATTTTTAAAGCATGTACTATTGTTATTGGATAAATCGGTAGGTACAGACACTAACTGATCTCCCTAGATCCACCTAGATCTAGAACAAAACACACTAGAACATGATGCTTTCCTTAAGTTTTAAATATTGAATTTACTAACTAAAGAGGGATAGGTGACATACCGTTTAAATGCCTCTTCCTCTTGCCATCGCCATCCCAGCTCCATTCCAACACTCATACAATGATGATCCTGCAAAAGAACACAACTAACCAAAGTGATAGTAATAGCATAAACTCAATATAAACCTATGTATGTGATCAAGGAATCATAAAATAAAACACAACAAGCTTTATAGGAAAGAATCATATTAAATGTGAAAGAGAGATTACAACCATGGCCTTGATGTCGTAAGGTCCCTTCCAACTGTCCTTCATTCCCCATACATTTCCACTCTAATAATTATGAGAGCACAGATGTGATAATATTCACAATCTATCTTGGCAAAATGGCTCATCTAGCCAAGCTAACAATCTCCAAATCTCAATCCAATCCAAGCTCCGAAATCAAAAGCTAACTTTCTCCATGAGAGATTCTCTCCTTTTATAAGTTGAAGAGGATAAGGTGAGGAGGTTAGGATGATCCCACTAAATCATGAAAGAGAGTAAGATCCAAACCATTCATATGACACCTCACCATGGAAGTTTCTCCTTCTAGAAGCATCAAGAAGATGCTCATGTTTCCCACGTATGAGCATTCTCTGTCACATACCCACTACGGAGATAAACATTTTTTTTTCTCATTTATTTCTCAACGATCAGAATCCCTAGAGTCCTACGGGGCTTAGCGCAGGCTAGCTCCTTCCCCTATCCACGTCCTCTCACAGGACCTTTTCTTCTTCCACGGCCCGAAGGATTCTAACGTCCTTCTAATTCCTTATTTGGAAAAATCTGCACTCATAGAAACTCTCCACTAAATCTCCCCTTTCCAATCGGGAAATCGGACTTTGCGATATCACAATTCCCGTGATCACGCATTTGTGTATTGCATTTCCTCGAAACTCGAAGTAATTCAAATGTTGACCTTTCACATCCATATCGAGGTTTCTCCTGTTGTGGATTTGGCACTTGCGATGTCAAATGATATTCGCATTTCCTACCCCCGAACCCAGATGGACCAAAACACTGACACGTGCCTTGACGGGTTTTCCCTCTTGGTTAAACTTCGACCCACATGAACGCTAATCCATAAGACCACAGTCTTAGCTCCTGTTGGGATTTTGGACTTCGTGGGATCGAAGTGTATGGACACTTCATCCTCAGGATACCTGATCCTCCGATTCCCGATACACCGTTGCGCCGACACATGCAAGGGTTGACTCTTCAACGGTACCTTTACCTGTCACCTTTTCAGATATTGCGGGATCGCGAATCCTAATGTGAAGTTTCCTTTAGAGCTTCACTTCCCGAAACCCCGATGTGATCTGCCACCTATCCACCTCGCTGACTCCTACATGGCCTACATTCCTTTAGCCTGTCGGGACATCGTATTTCACGATTTCGTAATTTCCGCTGCTATTGCTCCTTTATTCCCGGGAATCACGAAGTGTCGAGCCCCGATCTTCTCTGGGTCTTCCGACACGTGTCCTATC
>JASDQU010415938.1:0-10319 GCA_032191745.1 Picea mariana
TTCTCAACATGAAGTTGACACATGCCATTTAAAAAAATATTAATAACAAAAAAATATTTCAATGTCGTCCATAGATAAAATATTTTTGATATCCATCTTATAGAGAGAGATAGAGTAATTGAAAGTAAAAAATTCAGATTTCGTTAATAGGTGTTTTCTACTTTCCGAGGAAAAAGGTGCTTTCTACTTCCCAGAATGAGGGAGTTGCGTAATTCTTTCAATGCTTAATATTATGGAGTTGACGTGTGGCATTTTAAAAATTATTAATAAGAAAAAAAAATCAATGTGGGCCATAAATAAAATATTTCTATGTCCCCCTATTTTAATATCATCTTTATATATATATATATATATATATATAACAATTGAAAGTTGACACGTGACATTTAAAAATATATTTTAACATCCACCTTCAGTAAAATAATATTATATCAACATTTGTAATTTTATATCAACTTTATATAGAGAAAGAGTAATTGAAAGTAAAATAATTCGTATCCCATACACAGGTGCTTTCTACTTCTCCATACGAGGGAGATGTGTAAGTCATTTAATGCTTGGGCATAATGGTTAAAAACATGTGTTTCCTCCTAAGAGGTCATAAGTTCAAATCCAGAGGGGGATAGGGTATGTATACCTCCGTAGACTTTAGCAGTCAAATCCTTGCACAGAGAGGGACCCTTGCCCCACATACAAGGGGGTCTCATACACCAATTTGGTGTCTACCTTGGCCGTGACCTTAAAATTAGATTATTATTTAATATGTTGTTAATACATGTCATTTAAAAAAGTAATAGTAACGAGTAAATATTTCAATATCAACTTTATTGAAAAATTGATATTGATATTGAAAAATTTTATGGTTAAAAGTTAAAACATTTGAATGGTGGGTTGAGTATGAGGGAGATGTGCAATTCCTTCCATGCTCAACATGGAGTTGACACGGGACACACACACATATTAAGAACTAGAGTAGATCCATCTTAACTCAAGATCTATCATGGGTGAGAGGCATCAAATCCTTCAATATGCAAACATTTCTTCAAGTTCTGTATTTGAAAAAAAAAAAATATTATTTAAGAATGTTAGAAAAGATAATATTAACATAAATCAATTCTATTCAACTCCCAATTTAATAAACTTTATGTTTTTCTTTAGAACTTATAAGATATTCAAACTGCTCATCATACATTTGTAAAAAAAAAAAAATCTTTCACTTATAATATTTCATAGAACTTTTAGATGACTTTTTTTAAATGTTTATAACTATTAAGTTGAATATGTGTATTCTACTTAATACATATGCTTTTTTGGAATTRTTTGTATGATATAAATATATTTTTTTACAAAAATTACTATCTTATATTAGTTAAGTGCAGTGGTTCATTGTAACATATAAGCTCTGATATACCATGATTATTATGTCAATGGGATATATATATAACCAGCGTAGATCCATCTTAACTCTGGATCTATCATGCATCAAGAGGCTTCAAATCCTTAGAGATGCAAACGTTTCTTCAAGCATTGTACTCTAAAAAAAAATTGTGTCTCAAGGAATTTGATGCCTCTCGACGCATGATAAATCCAGAGTTAAGATGAATTTTTAATTGATTGGGTTTGGAATCGAAATACTATCGCCCCCAAATACTAGAAATTTAAATAATAAATGGGTTCCTCCTTGGATTTGCTAGGAGAGTTCCTTGATAGATGGTCTCCAAGACAACCAATCAACTTGGGTCAAAGTGATAACCCACCACTTGGTTGAAGCTACTTCCAAAGAAGTTGGTCCAACAACTTGGGTGTGTTTCACTAGGCACCCACAAGGAAAGAAAGAGAAGAAGAGTCTATTTTCTTTCGTCCACGTGACTATGTAACCCTTCAATGGATTGATAGATCACCTCTTGCAATTATCCTAAGAAAACCTTGTCAAAGCACAATTAAAATAAACCTTAGCCAAGAAGAACAAACATCACAGTAGACAATCCACAGTGACACAAGAGAATTGAATTCAAATATATGGCAATATGATCTCACAAAGTTTCCACAACAAAAATGAGAGGAGGGGCTAGCCTTTTATAGCAATCTTTTTAACGCCTAGTTTCTACCTCCCTCATAAAATAATTTTTTTCTTGGTTTGCTCTTCCCTAATCGGTTGGAGGCTAAACCCATAGAAAAATAACTTTGAATAGTCATCCACAAGTTGGAGACTAAGTCATTACAATAAAAATGATTTTTTTACATTAAAAATATCCCACAGTGGGTCAATTTGAACAAGAAAGTTAACAGCTAGCTTCCATTGATGACCACGGGTATGAGAGAAGGATCCAATAGCTTACTTGAAAACTGATCTACTCGTAAAATGTGCTAATGGCTAGCTTTGAAGTGGATCGTTCCCTTTGACCATTTATTCACTTGTATTTATATGTGAGAATGGTATCTCATTTGAACACACTCACTCACTCATCTAGTGCGCATATCTTGAAGGCAGTTACAGTTGCAGGAAGAAGTCTGACGAAGGAGAAGAGAGGTGCATGCTTGGTCTTGATCTGTCTTTGGTGTTTTGGTCTTAGTCTTGGCATTGTATTGGCAATCTATTATTGAGGAAGTTTCACTGGGTTTTCTCCCCCATGAGGGTTTCCCAGGATAAAATGCTATGTACCTTGTGATTGTGTTTCTTTCAGTGATCCTCTTTATATTGTTGTTTTGGAAATGCATTGAATGCTCATGAAATTTGGAAATAACCTAATAACAGCAGTAAAAACTTAACAATATTTACACCCTAGGATGCTGATTTAAAATTTACGCATTCTAACAACACAGCTCGAGATTTTACAAGGATATATATACCATGATAGCCACACACGGCTGTTTATTCTCTTTACAGTACATTTTCCAGTACATAAATCCGTTAAAAAGACTTCAAACCAATTGAGCAAATTGAGCTTTTCTACAGATCTTGAGTGGGCCTTATGGTTAAGAACATGTGTTTCCTCCTTGGAGGCCACAAGTTCGAATCCAGAGAGGGGTAGGGTAGGGACACCTTCATAGACTAAGCAGTCAAATTGCTGCATGGAGGGGGTCCTTTGTCCCACAAACAAGGGGGTCGCATACATCAATTTGGTGTCTGGCTTGGCTGTGACCTTAAAAATATATTAGTAGTAGTAATACTATTATGAAACCCATAAGGTGAATTAATAATCTGACGCCATGCATGCCTCAAAGGACTTAGAGGCATGTTAACACAGAACAGTGTCATCAGAAATCACTAACAAAATAACGTGCAAAGAGAGAGACAAACCATTTACCAGTCGAGTACTACTTGAAATTATCTTAGGTTGCAGTGCCACAACCCAAAAATAAAATAAACAGAATGACTACCATTTGATCCCTAGGCAAGTTAAATTTGCTAACAATCAAAGTATGTTTGCATGTCTTTAGACATCATAAAGAAACTACCAAACATATTTACAAGCAGACCAGGAAACTCATGTAATATATCCATTTATCCACCAATTCCCGCTGTTGACACTGTTCAGATAAATGATTATTTAGCGTCTTCAGCTTCATCTCAAATTCTTCCTTCACTTAGTGTCAAAATCTCGCATGGAAAAAAGCAGCTGAGTGTATATGCTTACCTGCCTCAAAATTTTCGCCCATCTGTTATACGAAACCACCAATAAAAGGTGATCAGACTGCTGCCCACTAGCAATATTTCCACCAATTCCACTATCTGTCTTCTCAGACAATAATGACAGCTTGGCTCTTTCAGCATTATTTTTCTGCAGCATAAGCCTAACTTCAGTGCAATATTAAAACAAAAAATTTGAAATTATGGACTTATGTTCTATATATGCAAATTCATTGTCTCTTCTGTCATTCTATGAGCAATTACCTCGTCTTTTGGAGAGACAAACGGTGACTTGTAACTTAGACAAGCTGCAATTGTTAGAATTGGGGCCAAACAACCAAATACTGCTCCATAAAGCATCATCTGTTCCATCAAATGCATAAGAAAAAGATTACAAATACTCAAGTGCAAGACCACTATATATGCCAAACAATTTACCAGTTGAAAAAGAAAGAATCAACAGACATTTATTAAACACATCAAAAAACCATTTAGATATATCCAGTCTGCAGTTTGGGAACCCAAATTTAAAATATCATTTCCAGTAACTCAGTTTTGGGCAGTTATTACAAATAATCAACTTTCAGACATGGAAAGTTTGAAGTACTATATACRATTGTTTGGCCAAAATAATGTAATTGTTAAATAAAGYATTCACTTTGGCAGTGCCATAGTAGTAGGAATTGCTGGATATGCAAGGGACTTGCAAGTCATTCCCAGCATGGTGTCTAAGCCAAACCAAGTTGACACAGCCCAGCAAAATCTTGGTGCAGTGGCTCAAACTCGTCTATGGCAAGTTTTACTTTTGAAATTTTGATGTCCGACAAGTTTGACTCAGCAAGCCCATGCCAAAAGTCACTCGATATCACTATATTAAAAAGGAGTTCATTCGAGATGGCCAGGTTTTTGCCGAATGCAATTTATACTTTTACTCTCCAGTGTCGCTGAGTTATTCACCAAGCCAAGTCTGGATACTACAGGCACAACTCAAAGTGTTGAGTACCCCTAAAAAGGCCTTTGATGAGTTAGGTAATGTCTCTCGTCAACAAAAGCAATCTCAATCCCCAAAGGAGAAAGAAAGATAAACTTTTGAACCTCTTATGTCTCAATCAGATGTCATGAGATGGAAGAAAGATTCGGAAGACATAAAAAGCAAAATTCCAATGTTCCTCAGAACATTGGAAATGGGTATGGGTTACCAAAACAGTGTGGATTTTGAACTCAGCACTTTCAAATTTTAGGACACGAGAAAACAATACACATGCCTAAGGGATTAGCTCAACCAAATGTCCCCAACATTGTTGGGCATTTGGCTAGTTTCGTGCCAAGAGATGCCAAGTTCGAATCCGCAAGGGATTAGCTCAACCAGATGTCACCAACGTTGTTGGGCATTTGGCTAGTTTCATGCCAAGAGATGCCCAGTTCAAACCCCCCTAGTGAGACACACTACTCTACAGTGACGGGTTTACTAAGGATGCCATCCACGAATGTGGGAAAGCATCCCATAGGTTTCCCCGTGAGTTCTTCCGTTGAAAAAAAAGTTAAAACGCCTTAAAATATAAAAAATCACATTTAGGTCATTGATACTTATATTATTTTACATATAAATTATTAAAACATATTTTTAGCTAAGTCACCTGACACGAAGACACAGGACATGGAGGACATGGGAATACGAGAATATATATATATATATATATATATATAAGTTAAAAATTATTGAAATAGACAAAATATTGATAGATCATAGACTATAGTAGATATTGATCAGTGATTCGGTGATACATCATTAACTCCAAAAAAGCTACATCATACGTCATACAAATCAATCAAACTCTAAACATTATACTCATAGATGATAGAACATAGACATACTGATACTCTGATATGATGATACCGTATACAATGTACATGATACAAATAACCCACAGAACAGTGAGCATTCAAAGCATATTACCACAGGTTTGTCAACATGCATACATAGTGCTCAAAGGAAAGGAATTGAATGAATGATCCATGTGTTCATGTCTTTAATATTTTTGCACAAATTCTGCAGTAAAACAGTGATTAAGCCTTCAGATAGTGTTAAAATGAATGCGATGTTAGCATATTGAGTTAGGTCGTTGCATCATGTATTGCATTGATTTGTTTCCAGAGGTGCTTTGTATGTTAGGTTTATCAAAATGTTTCAAGAAAAGCAATGGAACAAAACTGAAAATTAAACCATTCATGTGAACCCTTGTACCATTATCACAAGTTCCAAAGAGCTGAAAGAAAACTCTGTGTGTGCTTATGTGAGTTTAGGGAGAGATATTACAAGAATAAACTAGAACAAATCATGTCAAAGAGTTTCCAATGGCAACGCTATAAATGAAACCAAAATTAAGGTGTTAGGTCGTTGGGGTTATAGACCAAATCGTTCATCAATATTCCTCATCGATTTGATTAAAATGCTCCTCAAGTTTTTAAATGTGTTAAAGTGCTGCCCAGATATATGGTATTTAAACACAAATTTAGCCACTGTCCAGAATTGTAAACCCTCGTCACTAGCACCGGAAAATGACACAGAGACCTCACACATTCAGGCGTCTAAATGAATTGAGGAAATTTGCATAAAGCTTCCAAACTCAGCCAGAGCCTAGAGGACTTACTTGTGAACTGGGCAATGGTTGTTGGCTGCCATGCTGCAATATCCCACGGTGGCAGTGAAATGAAACAGATAAAAGACAACAGAAAACCCCTTTTTAACCTCCCATAGTTCTTTTATGAAGGACACGATTTTAGATGGTGTCCTGAGGTGATGACACGTGTTGAAGCAGTGTCCGACACGTACCGTAGCATGTCATCACAGTGACACCGCGGATACGGACACTTGGCCCATAAGGGACGTGTCAGGTGACTTAGATTTTTAGGGCTCAAAACTAGGCTCTAATGTACTAGAGACATGTCGCCATGTTCAAGTGGTTGATGTTGATTTTTCAATAAGCTAGGTTAAGCATGTAGTTCATTTCAATTTGCATTTGTCTTAACCATAAACAAGAATGTTGTAGCAACCAAGATCACAAGAAGGATCACCATGCACAAGAACACAAGATGTATCCTGGGAAACCCTTCTCAACAAGGGAAGAAAACCCAACCAAATTCTTTGCTATATTTCTCAAGAGAAAGACCTTCACCACCAAGATAAACCCTAGCACAAAAGAGGGTGCTTAAACCCTAGAACTCTAGCGCCCAAGAGAGGTGCGCCCTTTTCCCAAAGAAGTGTACTTGTTGAAATTTCCAAACTCACAAGAAGGATATGATTCCACAATGGGGAATCTTCCTTTACTTATATTAGTCTTGTCCTATCAACAGAAGTGTCTATTGGCTCAACAGGGCTGACCTCTCTTAGTCACATTATAATTAATATTAACCAGATTAATTATCTTTTACATTTATTATTAATTACACTAAGGTGGGGCCGACCTGTACCCTTTACATAACAATTAGGGTTACAGGCAGGTCTAACTCTTGAACAATATATAGCAAGGAATCTGATACGACTACTAGTGCTCATCCACTAGGGGCACATCCATAGGGATGTCATATCTCTGGCTCACTGCATTACACACAAGAACTAGATCTTCACACGTTCACCTGTGCTCGTCCACAGGCACATCCACTCTACAGATCTTCTTTCCCACTGCCTCACACAAGAGAATCATCTGGAGTCTTCTCGTCAACTCTGTTGCTCAGAGGAGGCTAATACATCATCTTCATTTTTGTTCACATGACGATGCACCCAGCACTTTGGGATTTCACACGTTCACCTTGTGCTCAACCACAGGCACATCTAACTCAACAGATCACCTTTCCCACTAGATAATCATCTGGAGTTCTTCTCAATTCTCTGAATGGAGGTCATCTCTACGTTCCAGCTCTGTCTGAGGCAGGAACCACGTACCCTTCTTAGGGGCTTTCTCTCAGGTTTGTAAGTTGAGAGAAAGACTCACATAACTGCAATGATCCACATCTCACAGGTTTGTAAGATGAAGAATATCTCATATAGCTACAATCATCAACACTCCCTCTCAACTAGGGAGGCATTTTCCACCAAACCAAGTCTCTCACGAAAATACTCGAACTTTGTCTTGGCAAGTGGTTTAGTGAAGATATCTGCAATTTGTTCATGAGTAGAAAGATATTGCACGTGTACTGTCTTTCTCTGCACCATGGCTCTGATATAGTGATACTTGATTTCAATGTGTTTCAATTTGTCATGAAACATTGGGTTCTCAGAGAGATTTACACAGCTCTGGTTGTCACAATGAATAGTAGTCGGATCCATCTCATGATTGAACAAGTCAGTCAAAAGTTTGTGAAGCCATACTGCTTCACGAACTGCCACACTTAGTGCAATGTACTCTACCTCTGCTGTACTTAAAGCCATAGAGCTTTGTTTTCTGCTACAGCAGGAAACCATGGTTGATCCTAAGGTGAAGCAGCAACCTGAGGTGCTCTTTCTGTCTAGTGCACTTCCTGCCCAATCTACATCGACATATCCTTCCAAGCTTAAGTCCAGATTGGTTGCATATCTCAGGCCATAACCAATTGTGCCTTGTAAGTATCTCAATACGTGTTTTGCAGCTATCCAGTGTGTATGTTTTGGTTGGCTCATAAACCAACTAAGCACATTCACTGCATAGCAATTGTCTGGTCTGTTGTTAACCAGATACATCAAAGATCCAATAAGTTGTCGATATAAATGTGGATCTACGTCTCCTAAATCAGTGTCACTCATTTTCTTTAAATCCATTACCATTGGAGTAGGCATGGATTTGCATTCTGTCATACTGAACTTTTTCAATATCTCCATAGTATATTTTCCTTGACTTAGGAAAATCTCATATGTTCTCTACCATACTTCTAGTCCCAAGACATAATGCATTAGGCCCAAATCCTTCATTTCAAATTTGGCAGTTAATGCTTGATTGCATTCTGCAATGAGTCTCTCTAAACCAGTGAGGAAAAGATCATCCACATATAAGACTAAAATCAGACACTCATTGCCATCAATGTGATAATACAAGTTTGGATCAAATGCACTTTTGTTGAAGCCCAAACTCATCAGAAATCCATCCATTTTCTCGTACCAAGCACGTGGTGCTTGTTTTAGACCATATAGGGCTTTCTTCAACCTGCATACATGATATTTTTCGTTGTGTATAACGAAACCTTCTGGCTGCTCAATATAAACTTCTTCCTCAATTTCACCATTGAGAAGCGTTGTATTTACATCCATCTGATGTAGCTTCCAACCCATGGAAGCAGCTAGTGCAATGATGGATCGGATGGAGGTATATCTGGCTACAGGTGCAAAAGTCTCATCATAGTCGACTCCCTCTATTTGTGAAAACCCTCTAGCCACAAATCTTGCTTTCTATTTTTCAATGCTTCCATCAGCAACATGTTTGATTTTGTAAATCCATTTGGAAGTCACTACAGACTTTCCCTCCGGTCTTGGAACAACATCACATGCATCATTTTTTAATATAGATTGGTATTCTTCAGTCATGGCATCTTGCCATACTTGTTCACCTGAGGCTTCTCCATGACAAGTTGGCTCTGAGTCAATAATGTGGGTCATGGCTAAAAGGTAGCTTGAGAATCTCTTTGGTCTCTTGCTTTCTCTAGTTGCTCCTTGTGGGGCTTTATGCCCTTCTGCTTCTTCTAAAGTTTGTTGAGCCCAAGCAGGTCTTTTATGTCCAACTGCGATGTCTTTGAGTATGTTACTTGGGGCAACTGAGTCTGTTGGAGCAACTGGATCAACTGGAGTTGTTGGCTCATCTGGAATAATATATGTCTCCCTTTGAACTGTTGAAGGACGAGGAGATATTGTTTCACTATCAATTTCCATCTGAGCTTCTCTGGATTTCTGGAAGGCTACTTCTTCTTCAAAAGTAACATCTCTTCTTACTTCAATTTGTCTCTAACCTAGGATGTAGATTTGATATGTCTTTGAGGATTCACTGTATCCTACAAATGTACCCTTTCTTCCTGAAGGTTTTAGTTTGGATCTCTTCTCTTTGGGTACATGAAGGTACACTGGGCATCCAAATATTCTGAAGTGTTTGATCTCAGGCTTCACTTTGGTGAATGCTTCTTCTGGAGTAATGTTCTTCAGGATCTGATGAGGACTATGGTTTTGAACATATACTGTTGTCATACAAGCTTATGCCCATAGAGTCATAGGTAGACTCTGATCATGTATCATTGCTTTAGTTGCCTCAATCATAGTTCTATTTTTCCTTTCAGCAACCCCATTTTGTTGAGGGTTGTAAGGAACTGTGAAATCCCTCTTGATTCCTGCTTCAATACAAAAACTGTTAAATTCTTTTGAGGTGTATTCTCCTCCATTGTCTGATCTCAATATTTTGATTTTTCTTCCGATCAGGTTTTCAACCTAAGCTTTGAATTCTTGAAACTTGGTAAGGACTCCATCCTTGTTCTTCAGAAAGTAAATCCAAGTTTTCATGGAGTGATCATCTATGAAGAGTACATAGTATAAGTACCCATTTAAGGATGCAACAGTCATCGGCCCACATACATCTGAATGTATTATGTCCAAGATTTCCTTGGATCTGTTGTCACTGCTAGGAAAGGATCTTTTAACATTTTTGCCAAGAGCACAACCTTTGCAATCACCTTT
>JASDQU010415940.1:0-10319 GCA_032191745.1 Picea mariana
CAGTCGAATGAAAAGGCCACCCTTTTCCTCCAGATTCTCCTCTCGCTGCATGAGGCCTTCCTCTTGGCCCCGACCACTACCACAGGTGAGCAGGCCCCCGTTACTGAGAATGAGGCACAGGAGCACACACAAGGAAGCACCCACACCGGAGAAGTCAAGGCGCAGACTAACGAACAACACGGGAAGGAAAAGAAGCATTGTGAGCTCGAAATCAGGCCTGAGATGCAGGACACGGTTCGCAATTGCCCATGCTGTGAAGTCACAATGCAGGATATAGCGCACAGGGGAGATGGCACGCCGATCACTGAGGAGGAGCCTGGACCCCCACCCGAGACTGAGATCACCCACCCGAGCATTGCAGTTACCGCGCAGGTCGAAGTAAACTGGGAAGGTGGCACGCCAATCATTGAAGAAGAGCCTGGGCACGAGGTTCTACCTGGCACCTGGCCAAGCTACGTAGCCACCACCTAGGTTATGTGTTACTTTCTGATTATGGCTTTTAGTTTTAAGTTTCCTTGCTTAGTATGCTGTATCAAACTTTCACAGACTTAGTGGTTGGTTTCCCCTCTGTTGGGGCAGCCCTTAGCGTCTTCAGAATATGACTGTAACTGGGTTCTCCCTTTTTGCCTATAGCAGGTTTTTTAATATATAATACCTTCTTACTTTAAAAAAAAATAAAAAAAAAATATTAAATTATATAGTATATATTAAACCTTTTCATTTTTAATTTAAATTACAATTATCCTTTATTACATCTTTAACATTCACATTTATATTATAATATAATAAAGTAATGAACTCTTCATATATGTATGCATTCATATTATTACTTTATTATAGGTATTAATTCATATTATATTATAACTACATTATATATTTAATATTGTTATAATATATTATTATACCATATCATACTATTATACTATTGTTTTAATTTAATGTTGTCACACATTTATATGATTATATTATAAATTATTATTATATAACAAGTGTTGTATGAAAGCTTAGTCCATGCTTTAAAGTAAGTGATTGATTTTTTTATATATATATTTTTATTTTTTTTATTTTATGTATTTATCATTTATTTAATAGGTAATTTGTTGAGTTAATTAAAAGTAAATTAAAAGTTAATTTACCCGTAATTTTTTTTATCATAAACAAGTGCAAAATATGTTCTTATGTATCAATTTAATACCATTTAAATTAAATAATTCACATGTATGACCACAACAAAATTCTATCGGTGCTTTCTTTTTATTTACTTTTCAATATTGTAGTTTCTCTTAATCCATTCTATACCATTGCTATTTTTACTAATTAAATATTTTTAAAAAATGAATATTTATTACAAATAATAAATAGAATATTTATTATCAACTATCTAACATTATCTAAAAGCATTATTTCCAAATATTAATATTGTACAATTTAATTACATAAAATTATTTAAGGATGTCAAATTTACATTAAACATGCATTTTTAAGATGAAATTATAATTAGTTTTATGATTATACTTTAAAATATTAAAATAAAAGTCAAGAAATCTAAAGGATAAGAACATTAGATATAACCAAATTTTAATCTAAAATATTGAAATAAATAAGTATACACATTAAATATGCACTTTTCTAAAGTATGGACATGAGATTTTACAAAGTATGTGCGGCTTCCTCATTCCATACTTAGCCACTTTTTGGATAGTGGGTTCCAAAAAGTGGCTTACAAATTGAGCTTCTATTGTTTCGTGTTCTCCAAACAACACCCAAAGTTCGGCGACTCCTGCTGGGGCTCACGATTAAGATTGTTGACAGATGGTGATCCCAATCAACTATCTAACATTGTCTAAAAACATTATTTCCAAATATTAAGTTATTAATATTAAATTATCAATATTAAATCTTGATATTGTACAATTTAATTACATAAAATTATTAAAAGATGTTAAATCTCTTATTAAAAAAAAAATTGAAGTAAACAAAACAAAGTTTTTTTAAATTCTATATTTAAAAATATTAAAGTAAATTATCATTTACATTAAACATGTATTTTTATAAAATATAGTTATTAATTTTTAAGTGCATTATTGAATCATATACTAAACATAAATTAAGATGAAATTATAATTAGGTTTATGATTATATTTAAAACTAGCATACCCCTAAGTGGTCAAATGGGAATGCCGAAGTAATTTGATCGAAGTTTTCATATTAAAGTTGTTAAATAGAATAATAGAGATCTTGAAATTAAAATGATCTTATTTGAAGTTGGTTCACTATTTAAGATATAATTTTATTTTAATTAGGATGATAAATATGTCAATGATGATGGAATTTAAAAATATGTGTTGGTTTTATATCTTGTGTGGATAAAAAAATTAATAACAATACACTAATTATTTGACTAAGTTAAATAAATATAACTATTTTTATAATTTTAATAGTTATATATAATAAGGATTAAGTCTATATTAATATATTAGTTAATAATATATTAATATGATGATGATAAGGATGGTTAACGTCCATTGAGGCCAAATTTAATTAATAAAAATAATTATAAAGTTGTCAATTGAATATCACTTGAATTTAATTTAAGTTGTTTTGGGATGAACTAATTTTATTTTAAATAGGATGATAAAGATGTCAATCATGATGTAATTTAAAAATTTGTGTTGGTTTTATATTTTGTGTGGATAAATTTTTTAATAACAATAAACTAATTATTTAACTAAGTTAAATAAATATAACTATTTTTATAATTTTAATAGTTATATATAATAATGATTAAGTCTATGTTATTATATTAGCTAGTAATATATTAATATGATGGTGACAACGATGGTTCACATCCATTGAGACCAAATTTAATTAATAAAAATAATTATAAAGTTGTCAATTGAATATCACTTGAATTTAATTTAAGTTGTTTTGGGATGAAATATATCCTTAACAATTAAATTGTATTCTTAGAAATGCAATTAAATTTTATCAATTTTTCTTATAAGTGAAGCTTATATATAATAACTATTACTAATAATAATTTATTAAGAAAACAAAATAAAAAATAAACTTTAAAGTGACAACATGAGGAAGGTCCAGATTTATCAAAGCTGGAGAGGAAACCATTTTTACTTGAATTTTAAAAACATTATTTAAGAATTATAAAAACAATAGTTAATAAATTATTAAGAAAAATTTGTTTGTCATTATTATTCTTTACATTATAGTGTAAGGCTTTGATCATGCACACTATCTTAAGAATATTCAATTAGAGTGTAATTCCATGGATTTGTTTAGTGAAGCTTAATTTTACCTATGGTCATGCTCAAAATAAATGCTCACTTATAAAGATGTATCAAAGTTATAAAATGATTTTTTTGGCTAAATATCTCTATATTCCAGGTCCTATCACAATATAGGAACATTAATCCTTCATATTACACCCATCTTTAATAATCCCCCTTGACCCTATCTATAATAAATGACTCATTTTGTAAAGACAAAACACATCTATGAAATCACCTTTTTGGAAAAACATGTTAAAACTATAACACCATCCCTTTTACTAAGTAATCCCCCATCCTTGACTCCATAGGTAATAAACACTCCCATTGGGAGCGCATCTAATATAAAAGACACCATCTTATTAAAAAACATTATTTGTGAATATGCTTGAGAGCTATGAAATCCTACTATAAAAGACTTCCTTGTGAATATGCTTGGAAGCTATGAAATCCTCCCCTTAGGGGAGACAATCTAAAACCATGAAAGTATTCATTCTTCTAAGAAACCCACTATCCTTATCATTAAAGAACTCCCTTGCAAATATGTGTAATCCACAAAAGCATAACATGGCACTTGAACAAATTAAACATTAATGGAACAATAATAGCATTTAAATTATAAAAGTCTAATTTTGTATGCAGCAAATCAAACTATCTTTTGGAATGTCTTTTTATTCTATTTATTTTTGTGGAAATTTTCAAATTTCAAATTTAAAAGGATGAAATTGTTATTTCAATGAAAATGGATATTAACAAATTCATTTATAATATGAAAAATGGTTAAGTTTCAAATTTTCACTAAAAAAATTATGATTTTTCAGATTTAGATTCCTTGTTTACAATACTTCATTTTCACAAGACAAATACATGTTCATAATAATAATGTTTTTAAAAAGTAAAAAATAATAATAATAATAATAAAAATAAAAAAGAATTAATTTTAAAAGATAATTAAATAGATACATGATAATAATAATAATAAAAAATTAAATCATGAAATTTACAAAAATTAAAACAAACAAATATATATTAATAATATTTAAAAAAATCATTACAATTTAAAAAAATCATTTTTTAATAAAAACTAAAAAGAATTAATTTTAGAAGATAATTAAACAAATACATGTTAATCATAATTTTTTCTTTAAATCATCAATTTTCAAAAAATTAAAACAAACTATATTTTTAAAAAATATTATATATTAATAATATTAAAAAAATTAAAATAATTGATATTTTAAAAAAGATATTACATATTAATAATATTTAAAAAAATTAAAATAAATTTTAAGATGGTTCCAAAATAATAATAATTATTCTATCATGTGAAAAAGTGAAAAAAAATAGAATGGGTATGGGTATGGAATATATTTAGAAGTTGATGGTAAGTGGAACTCTGTAATGTCTTATGAGTGTTCCTCGAGTCGTGTTGATTTTCTTTGGTTGTCTTTGAGTTGTGCTTATAGATGATGCTTCAAAGAGGGTAAACTCCTTCCGAGAGTTTTTGTAATGTCGATTGGAGCTGGCAGTTGAGTGAGATTATTTGCCAAAGTACCATTTTCTTTGCTTCAACTCGAGATGTGTTTCACAAAAAGTAGATTAAAGATGGGCAACCTGGCGATGTAGCCAAAACGGATACTCAGAGCTGGGGATTGGCAGGTGGTGTTAAGAAAGGTGCTTATCATCAAGAAACAAAAGATGTATTGAGGTGAAAGAGTGCCCACAAGCACATAACATTTCAGTATTTGTGACCATGACATTTTGATAGATATTCATAAACTAACATAATTATATAATTTAAATTAAAGTTGTTAATATACACAGTTGGATAGTAATTAATTTATTTACTTATATCCACCACCATAAACACTGAATGATTACATGCTCAATTTAAAACAGCTTCTTCCCATAAATGAATAAAATAGAGCTCTTCATGATCTATATTTTCCTGGTTTTAACCTATGAAAAAAAAAAAAACATTAACACTTCATCATCTCTATCATTGCATGAGCTTTAAATGATTCAACTATAACATGATAATAATGCCATGGATGTTCATGCCAATTCATCCACACAAACATTACATATGAAATGCATGTTGTTGAATCAATGTCTCGAGTATTTAAAGGAAGTCCACACAGACTCCATATCCAAAGCAAATTGTGAAACAATTTATATTGGATTTAGAATAGATTAACATAAAATTTCTTGAATATAGAAATTATTGAAGCTCTTGCATGTAGATGTCATATGCAATTTGTGTTTACTGCCTAGGATTTTCATGCATGTTTTGCATGCAAAATATAAGAACTAACCCTCGAAGAGAGCAAAAGTAATGCCATCTCTATCAATTGTTTAACAATGAATATACATGGAGACGTTAAGATTTCAAACAACCCAAAAATGCATTGCGTAGTTTAGCAATAATAATAATAATCTACTTTTAAGGTCACAGCCAAGCCAGACACCAAATTGGTGTATGAGACCCCCTCCACCTAGGGATTTGACAGGTAAAGTCTACAGAGGTATACATACCCTACCCTACCCCCCTCTGGATTTGAACTTGTGACCTCCTAGGATTTGTAGCAAGCATAGAAATAACTTAGAAACGCCTCAATATCATGTAAAGTCAAAACAATGGGATGTAAGAAGAAGACTCGTCAATCGGACATTCATGATATATAGAATGGCAAAAAGAAGGCTAAAAAAAATTAACACATGCTCATGTTGATCCATACTTTAACGAGGTGTTACCACCTGAAATACAGGTTCATTTTGGGTGTTCAAAAGCCTTCTTTTACTGGCATTGAGCAAGGAATTGTGAGCTAAAGAGCATGTCACCAGACTTAACAGTCCAACCTCTTGCAAAAGATTTCAGATCATGGATTTTGGGGTATTTATCTCAAAGTTGAGTGCTTTATTACATCATATAAAGAGTATCACATTGCTAGAAACAAAATCAGTTCAAAACACAGTGTTTTTTAGAGGATGAGTTGACAACAGATTTTGTACTTCCAGAACAAAAGTATCATGCCTATCATGGGCAACACTTTTGTCGAAGGGCCTGAAAATATGAACAATACTTTTATAAAGGGTTCTAAGTTATGGATAGTCCTCTCATAAAGGGTTTGAATTTAAAAAACATTATGTCACAGTTATAACATAATTAATAGTTTTAACAATTTATTTGCGTTATTTAAAAATATTGATGGGTAAAATGTTGGTGTTAATCTCAATAGGTAAGAAATTGAATGCATCAATCCACATTTGGAATTTATGCATTTAAAACTTGAATCCACAAATGGTGTCGGTTTCCATGAAGGCCTGGATAATGCAGGTATATATGCATTTAAAACTTGAATCCGATTTAAACAACAAAAAGTTGTGGTTTTGTGTGGATTTATGTTGCCAGATTTCAACTAGAAGTAAGAAAACGTGGAACACTTAGATAATGCCTATCTTAAAATATACATTATTCATTTTTAAACATTTCAAAATTGAAGATTATATACTATTCTTCACCAAATATATCTCAATCTCTATTAATTATATAATAATTATACAATGTTTTACTAATTATATTTTTAAAGTCCAATAAATAAAATGTGATCTTAATAAACAATAATTATCATCAATATATAAATTATTGTTTTCAAAATAAAATAAATAAATTTTAAATAATAAATAACCAACTCATTAATTTTTTTTTTAATTTATACTAAATTACATTTCATGATTATATTATTACTCTATATCACTACCACATGCATAGAATATCACTAAATAAAAATTTCTTAAATCTAAAAAACACAATATTAATATAGGTGTAAGTAAATCTTTATTTTTATTTTTAAAGTTGAAGGAACCATATTTTCAATATCTCTTGTTTTGGGAAGATTCACAACTTTGACGAGTTTGGAGTTATAAGCCTAACAAATTTCTTGACAACATCAAAACAAAGTTCAATTGTTTGAATTATTCAAATTGGCCTTTGCCACACTAATTGAAAGTGATAAACGATTGAAGTATTGATGTTACAAGTTTGAGTTTTGATTGTTTTCAAGGATCACAAATTCACATTGAAAAAAAGGTTGTGTTTGAAGATGAAATTAGTTAGTAGTCAAAATCATTATGTTTGCGGTTTGCTAAGGTGACCCTGTGACTTGAATGTGTTCCATTCTCGTCTTGCTCAATGTGTTTTCCGGAGGATTTTTGTTGGCAATAATTGATTTTTCTTGTGTGATTAAGAGAAGGGGATCAACTCATATAAACCAATTAGTGTTGCCATAAAACATATCGATTTTAAGCATTAGATTTGAGGAAGACTTATTTAGTAGAAAACATTAAATGTGAGAGAAGAATTTATACATTTAAGGTTTGAGATCCTCAAAATATCTTGGGTTTTCTGTGATGGATTGTCAGAGTTCGAGTCCAATGGAAACAAAAATGATGAAATGCTAGAAACATGAGGTAATAGAGTCACGAGATTGTATGGATTTGATTAATTTCAAGTATCTTTATGCTATAAACAGGTACTATGGCACTTGGCACTGTTTGATGATCAACCAAGGACTTCAGCGGAAAACAAGTAGGGAGAGTTTAAATTGATAGTGAAACACCATAAACTGAAATAAATGAAGATATGCTAAGACGATGATCCTAATTTATCTTAAAGATCCTCAAAGATAAGTATTGACATTATAGAACTCACAGAATAAGTGAACATGTATTAATTAATTTAGGGAAGAGTTTGTGAACATGTATTAATTAATTCAGGGAAGAATTGAGTTGTTGAAGTTCAACAACCCCCATAACCATGCTAAAATGTACCTCGCTCTACAGATCATTTTTTTTTTAAACGATAATGGTTTTCAAATTTTTAACATTACAAAGTAGGGAAATAAGAGCCTTATGTAAGAAAAATGAGAATTTGTTTGACTATAATGTTCTTTTTAGTTTTTTAGTTTTTTTGTTTGCAGGAGGTGTCAGACACACACACCCAGAGATTAGTTTTTTTGTTTTCAGGAAGTGTCAGACACACACACCCAAAGATTAGTTTTTTTGTTTTTGTTTGCAGGAGGTGTCAGACACACACAACCAGAGATGCACCCACTAATCCATTGAGCTCCTGAAAGTTAACCTTTAACGTCCGGGCACTTTCATTAGCAGCTGCCAAGTCACACCCCTGGATGGACTCAGGGCACCACAGAGAATAAGGTTCCCAAACTCGAGGGCGAGACCTCCGAAAGTCACTTCGGAACAACTTACCGTTGCTCCATCCCTTTGGGGACATAATGTTCTTTTTAGTTATGAGTGGGTCTTCGAAGGTTAAACACCATAAAATAAAATAGGTCTTTCGGAGTTTAAACACCATAAAATAGTATGAGTGAGGTATTCCAAGGTTAAACACCATGAAATATTTGATAAGACAAATTTTGAAGTCACTGTGTGAAATCACAAGAAACAAACTCATAAAGTAGATCTATATTTTGAAAATCCATGAAAAAGTTATGTACAGTGAAAATATTAATTTTGGGAAAAAAAACAGAGACGAGTGTTGTTAGTTTGTTTTTCTTCCTTGCTTTAGAAGTACTATAGCCTGTGGTGAAAAACAAATAATTTGGATATCTCGCTGACCAAGATGAACAAAAATTTAACACGTCGCTGACCAAGATGAACAAAAATTTAACACGTTAAACCACATAATTTTAGGTATGCTAACTCATGGTTTTATCTGCAATTGGGATCCATTCTAATGCCATGCGAGCCCTTGTTAAGTTAATTGCAGAAGGGGATTTGAGAGCTCGGATGGAAGCCATTACGATGCTCTATAGTCTCTGCTTCTATACTTATAATAAGAAAAGAGTTGTCATGGCGGAGGTAGCACCTTTGTTATTTGGGGGTTTGATCAACAGGAGTCCTGGATGATACCCTTGAGAGGCCCTTGGTTTCTCAACATGTTGGCCACTTTATTGGAAGGAAGAATGGAGATAGGTAACAAGACGAGTATCATGGGGAACTTGGTTAGGTTGCTTAAGAAAGGGAAATCCAGAAGTAGAGAGCATGTTGTGGCTGTCTTATCCTCGCTATGTTGCAATCGTAAGCAGAGAGCCAGAAAGACTTGTGAGGCCAGGGCACTGGAGCATTGTAGGAAGCTTCTCGACGGTGGGATGATGAGAAGAAAGTGCAAGGATTCGACTTTGATGAAGGCTTTGGAGGATTGTGTGACACCAGATGACTATGTTGTCATTAAGAGATGGCTTGGGGGTAAGAAAGAGGTGAATTTGAGGTTTTCAACTGATTCTGCAAATCAATAAAAGAATTGTAATGGACCTCCTCGTTACGACAACCATTCTAGTAACAGGTGCAATTTTTTTTTTTTTTGTTTAAGGTGTGTGCGCGCGTGTAGAAGTAACAACACATTGAACTGTACGATGCCACTCGACAAACAACAAGACTCAACCATGAAGTTCAACACAAGAAGACTAAAGGCACTCTGCGAGAGACTGCAACTAAATACGACCATAGGCAGATGACGCACAACACAAACATTAAGACATACTGGGGACGCACAGTAAGAGCACAGAGGGAAGAGTCCATGGTGTCAGGGTTACTATTCTGTCAGGTGTGTCGCAAGAGTGGAAACCCTGCCTTTAAAGGGCCCGAGACTCTTGATACGGCACAAGATTCCTTACACCAGAAAAATCACTCACACAGACATAAATACTAAGGCGACAAGAGGGGTCTCTACCCCACCCGACACAACAGAGCAAGCAACCAACTGAATACTATCAAGGACAACATAACAAGAAGGACGGCTACATCCCTTGCGGAAAGCGCATGACAAAGGGACTCTGACAACGGAACCCCTGTTCAACATTAATCAAGACTCAACAACCCTCATTTACTAACTCCGAGTAATTTGTTATGCATAAATCCAGGACATTCCACCACATATGTTTTATCAATAATAATAGTTTACGCTAGCATTACAATAAGGTAACCATATCATTATGTTTACTAACGATAATAACA
>JASDQU010415943.1:0-10298 GCA_032191745.1 Picea mariana
GTACTTATTGTCATTCACCTAAGCATTGTGTTGCCAAGTGTTGGAAGAGACAAACTTTGTACAGGAAACCTATGTCGACCAGGAAGGAAACACGACATAAAGGCTCAAGTCCACAACGGAAGAAAGAGAAGGGTAAATAGGTCTGGATGCCAAAAACTCATTGCACGTTTTGCAATAAGAATGGGCATCAAAAGGCCAGTTGTTGGAAGCTTAATCCGGAGCTTCGTCCAAGGAAGGAAAAAAGGATTTTGCATGTACTCACGAAGGAGGAAGGATTACCAGCGAAGCAAGAGGAACATCGTGAAGGAAAGAAACCAGTCACTTGGTTCTGCCAGAAGTGGATGTCTCAACTTCATTGTATTTTGCTTCCACTAATGTAATCATTTTTAGTTCAGAGACAAAGAGCAAGCCGGGTGGCCTATCCCGAGCTTGTTGACTGGTCAGTAACCTTTTGGGGACCAAAAGGTCTTATTGTGGGGAGGTGTGATCCGAAATCGGATCCAGAAGCCTAACAGGGCTTGAAAAATGCTCAAAAATGAAAGTGCTCGAAATCCAACGAAACCAACACCATTGTGTCCGTCTCGTCTTCCTGATTCCGGTGGTATATTTACTTTGTCAAATGGAGTCCGTATGGAGATGATATCACATTCTGTCCGAAAAGTCAAACAGGCAAAAACAATTGCTGACTATGCAGTCCGTACGGACACTGACGTGGCATGTCTGTACAGACGACACGTGGTAGGTCCGTACAGGCGACACATGGCAGCCTTGGGTAGTGACACGTGGCAGGCAGATTTGGACATTTGGGCGCACGACTGGACCTATTCCGAGGTGACACGTGTCACCACTGTAAGGGTGACACGTGGCACGGGATGACATCAGCAGCCTACGTGTCGGATGACATGGCGTACGGAAGATGACGTGTCAGGTGGTGACATGGCAAGCAATTATTGGTTGGCAGCTGTCGAATCAGATGTCGACACATGGCAGTTTTCTGGGCAATGATTGGGTGCCACGTGGTCCAATCGTGGGCTGCCACGTGGCACCTCGGTATTGGTTGTTTGGTTGTTTGTTAAAATGTAATGGATTCTGTGGGGTTCAACCCCCGGACCTCCCTCCACACAGCGCCTTTGCAAGTACCGTCGAACCATTGGACCACCGATTGTACGTTGTAATGTATATGTGTTTGATTATATTTAAAATCGAATATTGTAACCATTGGACGGGGGGTCGGGCCGGGGCTTAGCCCCGACCCATGGTCCTATTCATTGTAATATGATCGTTATGCAAAGCGCACAGTTTATGTGTATGCGATTGTGCGCGGGTATAACACAGCCCCCGGTTTTATGTGCTTATCCATGTGACCCTACACCAAGTGCGCGGTTGGAACAGTTGTAACCGTTAAGCCCTTTTATCTTTTGCGCGAGGTCATATGGTCAATATGCCCAGGTGCTAGGCGGTTAGGGGCTGGAGGTGCCCTAACCATTCTACGGTTTGCATCATTGGCGCGGTTGCGCCTGGTGCCAGGTTTTTACGCTACATATTGCGTGTGATCCAGGTTCAAGGAGGGAGGGTGCGTTCTGTAGAACGAGTGACAGCAAGCTTGAAGGGGAAAACTTCCACGAGGCATAACTTCTTCGTTTTTCGATCGATTGAAGTGCCGAAAGAGCCCAGATAGGGGTTTTTGACCGCTCTGAAGCCATTAGAGTAGTCAGAGCAGGGTTATACTGGAGGGAAACCAAGCTAAAGCCATTTTGAGGCAGAGAAGCTTTTGAGGAGGAGACGTTGTCGGACCATTTCTGGGAGCTCCGGACGTCCGTTTTACGTGCCGTTTTCTTTGCATGGTTCTAGAGATCTGGAAGAACATGACCAGATCAGTCTTGTATCCATTTGGCATTGTAGCGATGTACTTTTGAGCTTTCAAACAGAAATAAAGAAGCCTCCCCCACAGAGAAAAGGCCCGGAGATGTAGACAAAATTGTGCCGAACTCCGTTATCAATCTGCGTGTTATGGTTTGTTGTTTATTCTTTCATTTCAGATCTGCAAATGTATATATGGTTGTCATAATTCCTCTTCTTTCCTCATTCTTTCACTAAGTTTTCTCAAATGGTTAATTAATGCATGCAAAATTAAAACTCAACCATAAGTCATTAAAAGATCCGGCGGATCACTCAACCATGCAATTTGAGCATTTCAATTTCATTGTTCCAATTGAAAAAAAGGATAGAATGGAATTTCATTATTTATTTTCACCGTAGTCAGAGTCCCGTAAGAGGATAATATGAAGAATTACAAACATTGGCAGCTTTGGAGACTTTTTTTTGGTCAAAGATGTTCAACCTGCAATATATTCTTTGTTTAAAGTGTTTCTGCAATATATTCTTTGTTTGAAGTGTTATAAAGACTACCAGATTCTTAATATAACTGTTTGTTTGTTTTGTTGGTAAGCTCAACAAAATAGTAAACTAATAAAACATGTAGAATAGATTTATTCTGTCTATCTGTTAAACAATGTATCATCATATACATTGTATATTATCTGATAAAATAATGTATCATCTTATATATATATATATATATATATATATATATATATTTTCAATTTCTCCTTATTAGTCCCTACTGAAGGCCAAGGAAGGGACTATAGCAACCGCTTGCCATTGACCGGGTATTACCAGGTCCATTTGGTCGCATTAATAAGTGCGTTTTGGAGCTAGGATTTGTCAAACTACCCAGACCCTTATATTATTTGCCATAAATTTACCCTGATATCCATAGTTTCCTTAAATTTTATTTTTAATTGTATTTTTTATGAAAATAAATTATTTTTTCTATTTATTAATTTTGTAAATCTGATTTCTTATTCGTTCTCAGTTTTTTGATTTGACTTAATTACCCTGGTGTATGGGAATTTTTTTTTGAATTTTCAAAATAAAAAATTGATTTAAAATAAAATAAAATTTGATTGGCGGTTTTCGCTAGCAAGCACTCAGACCGACCTGTGACATAAGGCAGACTACAATAGTCTCACCATGCTGCATTTGGAAATCTCATTAGTGGATTATGTATTGTGGTGATCCAGATATGCACTGGAGCCTATTTATTAAATTATACCTGGCCTAGCAACCAGTTCGTAGTTCTTACTGTGGGCTACCTTCAAAGATATGAAAAGGTATGAAGAAATCCATCCCTCCTGGATGGATTCGTTTATACTGGTGCAGGAGAAAGGGTACCTGGTGACATATCATCTCCATATCCATTATGGGGTCGTCCTGGACCTGTAACTACTCCTGCAACATCGACGCACTGCTAGTCCTGGTTTAAAGAGGAACTTATCTCATAGTCGGCGGGGTTCAAGCATAGATTCAATTGGACCAGTTCAAAATCCAGTGCTTGCAATTTCACCACGACGGGTAAAGGAGAAAACAGGAGAAAGGGTACNGACGCACGGTTGGTCCTGGTTTAAAGAGGAACTCATCTCATAGTTGGCGGGGTGTAGGTGCAGATTCAATTGGACCGGTTCAGAATCCAGTGCCTGCAATTTCACCACGACGGGTAAAGGAGAAAACAATAGATACAAAGGCATAGGAGAAAACCAATCATGAATGCAAGGTCCGTCTCCCGTTCTCAAATGCTTCTCATCACTCGAATGTCGTAACGCTAGGGGGCTCAGCCACGCGAACCGCCTTACTCACCTTGTTAGGTAAGAATGACGATTTTGGTGCAAAATGTACAACAAGCCCTTAACCCAGCCACAACGGAAAGGTAAGTCTCGATAATGTAGTACGCCTTCAACCTTAACCACTCTCTTATCCCTTTCTCCTTCCCCTTTCTCTTACTCCTTTCTTTTTCTCCTAACTCTTTTTCCTGTCTCTTTATAAGTTAAGGAAGGTTGTGTACTTTTGTGCTTCATCTTCTAGATGAGATGTGCTTATTATAAGGGTTGGTTTAGGGCCCTTGTCGCCAAAATAATGTAAATCGCAGAAGTTCCTGTTGGCAGGCAAAGACTCCCATCTGCTTCTTGGGGGCAACAAAAAATAGTGAACCTCCCTTCTACCAGGATTAGGCAAGCACAACAAGATGGGAATATCCAACAAATACCGTGAAGTGTGACAACAACAGACACAGGATTCCAAGGGTGAGAATAAGCAACACACACAATCAACCTAGATTTCATTTCGCTCGTATTCAGAAGTTCATACTGTCATTTACTTCCCATGCAAATAGTAAAATGAAAATGAATTTGAACATACATCTGAGAAAATCTGACAATTAAGAATGAATGGTGAATGAATTTTACAAATCTAGCAAAATGATTGAGGAAAAGCACCAGAGACGAGGCAACCTGCATAGCATCCATTTAGGTGATAGTTTGATAGTTTGGCTCTGAACTTGAGAGATGCTCCAACTATGCCTGGTCTCTCTTTTTAGCTTCAGGGTTCCTCACCAATTTTTCCATAATCCAGTCCTTAAGTAGAGTCGTCATGTCTCCCTGCACTGGCTATCCATGCAGCCACAACCAAAGTCATCATGTCTCCCTCCACTGGCTATCCATGTAGCCACAACCAAATTCGCCATGTCTGCCTCCACGCACTACCCATGCAACCGGCTACAAATATGACAAGTGGCATACCTTTTATGAGAATGATGCGTCCACTTGTTCTTCACATCTTTAATAATTGACTAGTTCCACCGTTCATTCTCACATTATTAAAAGTATAGGATAATTAATAAATTATAGATTAAAGATGCCTTTATTGGAAACAGAAAGCGTATTTTTGTGATTACAAAGTCTTATGAATTAGTCCACCAAACTATATCTTCTACTGTTTTAATCTTCACACAGTAAAGGAGGTAACGACATGGATGATAATCTTTTTGTTTGTAATTGTGAGGGTACCGTGTTAATATTCACACAGTAAAGGAGGTAACGAAGTGGATGATAGTCTTTTTGTTTGTAACTGTGAGAGTACCGTGAAGGATATTATATTCGAAACCTTACAAATCTATTTTGCTTTAGTTGGTCGATCTATCACATCAAGATTTTTCACGTAGCATCGACAATAAATAAGTTTTAATATACAAACAAGTTTATGCTGACTTTCCATTCACTCTTTGAGAAAAATTATGCCCGGATAACACTGATAGCGTGTTCAGGAAGGCCATTTTGAGGCCGCCAAGCTTCTTGCTCAGCGATCATTCCAACCTCATAGCTCGCATGTAGCTTTAACTCTCTTTTCTTATGAGAAATGTTTTAATTGCGTTTCGGCTTTGGAGTCCCTACCATTCAACGAACAATAAAAATATGGTCAAAAAACATTTAATAGCATTGCTAAAGTAGACGATTCTCCTGTTAGCTACGCCAAAAAACCTTGCTTTCTATAATTCGTTCTAGGATGCTTCTCTTATCATTGGAATATAATTGAATTTATATCTGTTGGAATATGATTGAATGCTTCTCTTATACGTTGCCACTGGAATAGAATTGAATTCATCATATTGATAAACAAAGGAAACAAGTGTTATATAACGGAAACCACGGTTATGGAAAACAAAATTTGCTTTATATAATGGGGCTATATGCATTCTACGATGCTTCTCTTATCATTGGAATATGATTGAATTCATCGATGCTTCTGTTATCATTGGAATACAGTTGAATTCATGAATATTGAAAAACAAAGGAAACTAATGTTATATAATTCATGAATATTGAAAAACAAAGGAAACTACTGTTATGTAATGGAAATGACTCTTTTGCATAGCATGTGATTGCAAATTGCATAAATCAATTGGTTTATTATGAAGCCATATATTACTATGCCAACAAAGAAAAACATCTCAGATTCCACACCATTTGCATCCAGTATAAAGTCATTAGGCCTATTTCAACAACTAGACATATGAACTAAGCAGGAGCTAGACATATGAACTAAGCAGGGACTAACTGCAACATTTGCATCCAGTATAAAGTCATTAGGCCTATTTCAACAGCTAGACATATGAACTAAGTAGGAGCTAGACATATGAACTAAGCAGAGACTAGCTGCTTTGCAGTTATTTCCCTTGTTTAAAAAACAAACATAAAATTCTTCTCAGTTCATAATTTTCCATCTAGGTGATGAGAACTTAACCAAAATTTACACAACTCGAAATTGAGGTGGGAAAATGCAGAAAAAGGCCCAAACATTGGTTGTTTATACTACACTTCCCGGAATTGGGGTGGAAAAATGCAAAAAAAGAGCCTAAACATTGGTTGTTTATACTACACTTCCCCAAAATCCACTCAATGGCTAGCAACTGGTTCTTAGCATCATTCAGGTCCTCAATCATCATGTAGCAACTGGTTCTTAGCATCATTCAGGTCCTCAATCATCATGTCCTTGTAGTTGTTGATCACAAATTGGATTGCTAGAATGGAGAAATTTAGAGATTCATTTTGTAGGCCTCATTTCTATCTTGTTAAATTCATATCTTCTTGCCCTGCCATCAAAGCTTTCATCTTATCTGTAACCTTGGGTTGCGGCACGCAGTTCCATGATGATAGTCCTGGCGGTCTAATCAAACTCCGTATGAATGAGAGTTATTGGCCTGTTGTTCTGTTGCAGCTTTTTTTTGTTTTTCCTAAAAGTTTCCCCCATGATATTCATTGATGTTTGCTATGGGTTCCTTTCTCTAATATAGGTTGTACATTTAAAACATGCTGAGTTGAAGCTTGATTTTCCTGAGTAGCTAGTTCACTGCCCTTTAATTTAGTAGTTTCCTTCTGTGGCCCGGGACACTCCTGTCTAGTATGCTCCTCTGGCTTATCCGTTTTCCACTTAGGGTCTTCAGGGTTCTGGCTTTTTTGAGGTTTATTTCTTGTGGATAGATTCTTGGTTTCTGCTTCTCTAGCCCTTTTTGCTTCCTCCTCCTCAGTTTTCTTCTTGTCATTTTTTCCCTTTGTTTTCTTCTCCTCGGCTTCTCTTTCTTTCCTCTCATTTGATTCTTTTACCTTTTCCTCATACTCCTTCCTCTTATCTTCCTCTGCCCTTTTTTTTTCCTCTGCCCTTCTTTCTTTCCTCTCATTTGATTCTTTTACCTTTTCCTCATGCTCCTTCCTCTTATCTTCCTCTGACATTTTCTTTGCTTCCTCTTCTGCCTTCATCTTGTCACTTTTTGCCTTTGTTTTTTTTTCTTTCGCTTCCTTCTCTTTCTTTTCATCTTCTTCTTTAGCCTTTCTCTCCTGCTCCCTCTTATATTCTTCTGCCTTTTTCATTTCCTCAATCTTGTTTATTTCCTTCTCCTCAGCCTTCTTCTCATTTTTTGCCTTTGTGTTCTTCTCCTCGGACTTTCTCTCTTTCCTTTCTTTTGCTTCTTTTCCCTTTCTCTTCTGCTCCTTCCTCTTATCTTCTTCTGCGTTTTTCTTTTCCTCTGCCCTCTTTTCTTCCTCCTCTGCTTTCAACTTGTCATTTTTTACCTTTATTTTATTCTCCTCAGCTTCTTTCTCTTTCTTGTCATATTCTTCCTTCTCCTTTCTCTCCTGCACCCTCCTCTTATCTTCCTCTGCCCTCTTTGCTTCCTTCTCAGCTTTAATCTTGTTATTTTTTACCTTTATTTTTTTCTCCTCATCCTCTCTCTTTTTTCTTTCATCTTCTTTTTTCACCTTTCTCTCCTACTCCTTCCTCTTTTCTTCCTCTACCTTTTTCTTTTCTTCAATCCTTTGCACGTCATTTTTTGCCTTTGTTTTCTTCTCCTGGGTTTCTCTCTCTTTCCTTTCATCTTCTTCTTTTTCCTTTCTCACCTGCTCCTTCCTCTGCTTTTGCTTTTTTCTTTTCCTCATCATTCTTTGCTTCCTCTTCCTCCTCAGCCGCCTTCTTCCTATTTATGTTTTCTTCTCCTCGGGCCCAAGGATCAAATTTGAAGGGAAGGGTTAGATTTCAAATTGAAGGGTTAATTTTATTGTAACCCTTCTAAATTGACATGTGAAAATAAATTATTCTTTTCATATGAAAATGAAAAAACAATTAAAATTTCAGTTATAAAACATTCTAATTAAATTCCATAATAACATACTCAAATTATTTCTAATTTATTTTCCAAATTTCATTTTATCAAATCTAACGTCATAGAAATTATATATATATATATATATATATATATATCTTTATCAATTATTTTATTACCAATTGAAACTTTTCTTTAATTGAAACTGTATATATATCTTTATCAATTATTTTATTACCAATTGAAACTTTTCTTTAATTGAAACTGTATACATATGTATATAATATCTTTATCAATTATTTTATTACTAATTGCAACTTTCCTTTAATTTAATTTAATTGACAGAAAAATTGCACACAATAATAATTCAACTAAATTTTTTTTGCTTCTTTTTATGGAGTAAAGTTAAAAATTTGTAATTGTTAATTGAATTGATTTCTTATCATTATATAATTAATTAACTAAAACGAAAATAAATATAAATTAATATTCAACTAAAACGAAAAGAAACACAATTAATAATCAACTAACACTAAAATAAACATATTAATATACAAACTATAAACATTAGCAATTGATTAAAATAAATTAAATTAATAAAATATTCACTAGTGCTAGATGATAGGAAGAAGAAACTCTCAACCAATTTGTGGAGAAGAAATGAAGGGGTGGAGATTCTCTTTAAGTGGCAACCCAAAATTTTAGCATTAATAAAACAATATAATTTGATAATAACCTTTTACACATGAAACATGAAATGGACAAGTAAGGAACACCATTTTTTGATAATTTAACACAAATCATAATTAATTAACTAAAATTAAAAACCATATAACCTAATAATCAATAAAAAAAAAAAATACAGATTAATAATCAACTAAAATTAAAAAAACATAATTAATAATAAAAAAAATGAAATAAACATATTAATATTCAGATACAAATATTCTACTTCTAAAAGTATTTTGTATCTTATTTCTCTTAACTACTAAAAGTATTTTATATCTCTTTTATTAGCTTTAGCTACACACAGAATTTATTCCATCATGAACTCAACATTACCATCTAAAATTGTATTTTATATCTCATTTATTAGTTGTTCATTACAGGGAATTTATTGAATAATGAACCCGAATTTACTCACATCCAGAACAGAATTTATTCCATCATGAACTCAACATTACCATCTAAAATTGTATTTTATATCTCATTTATTAGTTGCTCATTACAGGGAATTTATTGAATAATGAACCCGAATTTACTCACACCCAGATTGAAACTCAATTTCAATACCAATTTGATATCCTCTCATGTACGCGGGTGGAATTGCTACTCGGCATCTATGATTGATACAGAGTGGATTGGTTAAAGAACCCACAAACGGAGGATCCCAAACATAGATTAAGTAAAACAAAAAAGGTAAATAAGAAAGTTCACTAAGAGTTTCTTACAAGAGCAGGAGCCAAGGATCTAGCTTACGAAATGCTTAAGGAGTTCTATATAAGGATCTCGCTTGACTACTTCTAAAGAAGTTTTTGGTCGGCTTATGGTGTTGAATCGGAAGCATGGAATTATGCACTGAATCAACTACGTTTTTATTGGTAGTTCTTTTGTGGAGCTCTCTTCCCCAATGTGTAAGTAATAGATCGATCTTAGTGCACAAGAAACAATATTGTGGAGAATAAATGAGTCAGATAGATTCTTAATACAACGGAACAAAGATAAACCTACAACAAAACAAAGATCCAGACTTGGGAAGGGTTGTCTTGATAAAAGAAATTGGCTTACATTGTGTAGTAATATATCTCCCAATTTTCAATTCACGAGTCTGGTTGTTGCTGATGTTTAGAGAATTCACTTCCAATTCACAACACTAGTTGTTGATGGTATTTAGAAAATCCACCATTTATCTTTCATCTCTATGAGTTTAATAAATAGAATATGCATGCATGAGCTCCATAAAAATATGATTGTATTATACAAAAAATATAACAATTCTTTTTTTGAATTGACTTGACATATGAAAAATTGGTAACATTCTTTATTTTATTATTAAGATATAGAGAAAAAGATTCTTAACATTTTTTTTCTATTACTAAAATATAAGGGAATTGGAAATTACTAATAAACTAAAAAACTTATAAAAACAATAAAAGATAAAAAGTAGAACTTATTAAGGAAATTTCTAAGTTTCTAACTCATAGAATAATAAAAACAATGAAAAGTGAATATATTAAAAAACAATTCCTTGCCTTTCAAATGAAAAAATATAAAATAATTTCTATTTCAAATTTGACAAGTATTTTTTTAT
>JASDQU010415955.1:0-10318 GCA_032191745.1 Picea mariana
CGGAATACCACCCATCCCCAAAAACCTGCTTTTCGCTTTTTTCGCCCATTTTTGCTTGTTCATCATGCCATCTTCTGAAGCTCTAGATGTCTTTCATGGCGGACAATTCTAGATTTTGGGGGATTTTTGACTATTGTTGGTCAAGGCGGTTGAATCCAACTTCCAAAACTTATGGGGAGACCTCTCCTATTTATAGAGATGATTTTTAATGTAAAAGGGTTGATCGGTCAAGGGACCATGATGGAGTTTTTGTAAAACATCTCACTGAGCTTTCTGTGTTTTTTCATCAATTCAATTAGACAGTGCTATGCTACAGGATTCTTGTGACTATTTCGACTGGTGATGTGCATCCCTCTGTGTAAATTTGTTTCTCTGTTATCATAATTAATGTGTTCCTTTGAATTATTCCAAGAAGATTAAGAACAAAATTGGTTTTAATGCACCCTCTGTCTCTGGCTTGGTATAGTTTTTTATGTTTTCCAGTGAAGATTAAACTCAGAATTCTTAGTTGCTCTGTGTTTAATTGGATTTCTAGACCTGTTTCGTCTCACCCATTTCATTTAAATTAAAGGATCCAATGAGTTGTCTACCTTGCCCTGCAAATATTAGTCTGTTGACATGGGTTTTTGATCGTTCATTTCAGTGACTCCATAGCCCATGGTTTCTCTACTCTGCCTATACCCAATTCCTACAAACAAATCCTATGTTCTCTGTAACTAGCCTAATATTATCTTCAAACAAAGCTATATCAGACAGAGAGATCCCTCTCTGAGTCTCGGAGGGCTAAATCCCTGACTCGAAGCGGTTTTTATGTTGCCTCTATGACTGCCTCCACAGCCTTGGGCAAATTGCAGAGTGCTAACATGGACCACTATCCAACATCATATTCAAGAAACCATCCAAACCCATTCTTGGACCTAAGAATATCTTTCCACTGATCTCTTTGAATCCTCTATTCTGAAATATTAGCGTTTTTCCTTACCTCCACACTCACTTCCCAACATTCTTCCTCAAAACCTCTTGATCCAATAACATCCCTTGGCTCCCTCCTCCTTTCGGATTTCACAAAGTCAACCTTGATGGTGCTTCCAAAGGAAATCCGGGCCAAGAGAACTATGGAGCTATCATTAGAGACAATGTTGTCCAAATACAGTTTTTATTGACAGAGTATTTAGCACATGACATGAATAATTCAACAGAAATATGGGGTCTAATCAAAGGGATCCAAATGGAATTTGACCACAATATCACTTGCCTCATAGGAGAAGGGGACTCCAAGGTAATCATCAATCTTGTTTCCAAAATCATAAATTGAAAGGATGCAACAAAAATTACTCCAAGATGGTACCTCCTGGGTCCCCTAAATAGCCTACAAACACTTATAAATCCCTCTCGCACTCTAATAACCTCATACATTCTACGTGAATAAAACAAGGTTATAGACAAGCTAGCTAATTAAGGAGTAAATTCCAATTAGAATGCCATCTTAATAGACACAGGGCAGTCCCAAAACTTGTAGCTACTTCTACATTGTAAGGAGTTGGCTCTCCAGGATCATTCTCTCTTGGATAGGGTGACAGGTGGCCTCCAGAAGGAGACAGGCTGCATCCAATAACAAAAGGAGTTATTAACCCCTATTGATAGCCTCCATCCCATTTAGTTAGAATGACCTACACTTAGTCAGGATTAATGGTAGTGCACTGGGTAGCTCCAGAACACTTAATGCCCCCTTGGATGAACCAGCCTTGGCGTGTAGATTTAGGTACTATATTTTGGGAAGTTGTCATCTCTTCTTTCATGGTGATCTTATTCATCATTATGCAGGATAATATGAAGGTAAGATCCTTGGTGCACTCCACCATTAAAATTTCTCTACCAACACTCATGCCACTTAGTTCTTGTATGTTTTTTCACTTCTATTCAACTGCCTCCACCCCTCCACTGGTCACTCTACACATTCTCTCCCCCTCAGCATCAACGCCTCTATTCCATGACTCCTCTGCCATGCCAAGGGAGAGGGTAAAGTCCAAAAGAGGGTAAAGTCAGAATTTGTTGGATGTGCCTCATCATCCCCCATCACCCCCCTCTATTACCATGTATGAATCCGACCATTGCCCAATTGAGGAGGAAACTCTGTCGCTTGAGGAGGAAACTCCTCTGCTCGAATTTCATCCCCAAACCACCCCACCCAAGACTAGAATTGTCACTCATTTTTAGGTTGACTCTCATATTCAAGGCAGTAACACTGATGGCGACATAAGTGGCTGCATAATGGAGGAAGAAATTCCCCCCAACTGGAAGGTGGCACAAAATACTCCTAACAACATAGCCTTGGAAGAAGTTCCTCCAGAAAACACAGACAAAGATATGGATATGGTGAAACCTCTTCTCACCCCTCATTGTTTCTTGGATGATCATATTCATATTATCTTCGACATGAAGAGGATGCTCGATGACCAAATGTACAACCATCGCATTCTCGACCAACGAATGGACCTCATGTTTGATTCTCTTACATATGCTCCTTAAAAGAAATGTTGCCCAACTTGCGGACAAAATTTTGTCCCAGCCTATAACACTCATGGACATTCAAGGTTGTGTATTGCCTAGCTCCTCTAGTTTCTCTCTTTTTGGTTTTGTTACTTTTTAAGAAGAATGGCAATTTTCCTGCCTCAGAATGTATGGAATACTATTAAGGTTTACAAAGGATGGCAATTGTTTTTCTCATAAGTCTACACGTAAGACTATTTAGCTGGCCACCTATTCTTGTTTCCCAGGCGTGGCAGTATTTAAGTAATTTCATGACTGATATCGAAGGTAATATATAGTTTTATTTTATTTACAAAAAAAGGACACTATAAAAGAAACTTTGATTAAAAAAACTTGAACTTATTGTAGTTAGTAGAAGTAGAATTGTCTCTAAAGACTATGCATTTTAAATGATTTTTTCCTCTTAATAATCACGAAAGATGTAAAAATAACTTTGATTAAAAATACCAACGATGTAAAAACAACTTTGATTAAAAAAACCTAAATTTATTGTATTTAGTAGAAGTATAATTTTCACCAGAGATTACTCATTTTAAATGAGTTTCTCCTACTAATAATAAAGGACGATGTAAAAACAACTTTGATTGAAAAAACATAAACTCATTGTACTTAGTAGAAGTAGAATTATTAGTAGAGATTATGCCTTGTTACATTTCATAGTTTTTTTCTTAGTTATTAATTGATGATAAATTATAGTATATAAGTTTAAAAAGAAAATTAAATATGGAATTTTAAATATTTTTTTTATTATTTTTAGTTAGATTTATTGACAAATTATAGAATATGATTTTTTAAAAACGTAATTAAATATTACATTTAATTTCAAATTCTATTAAGACAATAAAATAATTGCACATGTTTTTAATGTCTCACTAAAAAATTCAATATTTTTTAATGTGATTCATTTTTCATGGTATTAATGAGCTTCCCATTTTCACAATGAATTTGATGTTACATATTTCGAATCAAATCTTTTTTTTAAGCAAAAAATTGATTTATAACCTTCCATCCTATAATTTTCTTTTTATGATTTTTATGATATCTAGACTTTGGATTCCAAAGTTAAATAAAGAGGGTGCATAAATAAAGATATATATTTGTGTAATGTAAATATAAATGAGTGTTTATTAGTGAAGGGAAATGTATTTGAAATAATTTTAGAAAGATATTTTAGATATAATAATGGGTATGCAATTTCTTATTTTAATAATAAAAATAAAAATACGATAATTGTTTAATTGTTTAAGAAGACAAAGAGGAGAGCATGTGTGACAAGTGGCAAATCAAGTTTCATATAAAATGGCGATATAGATTTGTTTTCATCTTCATTGATGGATCACTATAAAATACCCTTCTTCCCATTGCATCATCACAAGAAGGATCCTCTCATGCACAGAAGGAGGTAGGTACAAGAAGAAACATCCAACTACAATTTTATAATATTTTACAAAAATATAATGCCAAGTACAAGAAGCAACACAGTAAACATTGAGTTCCACACAACTTTCTGGTTGGTTACATGGTATGATTTCACTTACATAAATAATTATTTACATGCCCCCATAAAAAAATTCAAAACACTTTGATATGGCCCTTATACCATCACCAAGGTTGGTGTTGGTGAGAATGCTTTTGAATTTAATCTTCCACCCTTCCTCTAATCCACTTTTCACCTTCGTTGGGTATATTGACGCTGGAACATCACTTGGCCCCTCTATAGCTTAAGCATGATTGAATTAAGAAAACTACAATGGACTGGATCATGGATACCCAAATGAATAACATCACTAGCATAACATACAACTCTATCAAGTTGTCCAATAAGGGAAGCTTCTTCACCAAGTGTTTTACCAGTTTCTAGATTCAATAAAAGTTTCCCCATTTGATGGAGAAACATAACACCATGGGGAGTGTTTCTTACTAACCAACGTCCTAGTAAGAAGGTTCAGATCTATCCAACATTGGCTAGATATCTTATTAGCCAACCTCCTCCCAAAAGAAGGTTCAGATCACTAACTAGTACAAGTTTGGATACAGATGATAGCCACTCCCAAGTTCAAACCCTTCAGGTTTGATAAATTTTGGTTAACTCATCCAAATTTCCAGGAGCTTTCTCATACCTTGTGGACCAAGGAAAATATTCATAAAGGTACAAAAATGTAAAGATTCCAGCAAAGGCTAAAAAAATTTAAACAACAGCTACGTCAATGGAATAAGGATGTATTTGACAACATATTTTAAGAGAAAAAATCCCTAGAACAATGAATGGAAAACATATAGAAGGAAATCATCCTAACAGGAAACATAAATACCTAGAAACAAGAGAAAAAATCCCTTAAGAGGCATATCAAAGAAAGATACAAATAGGAGGAAACATTCGTGAGATAGAAATCATAGATGAAATGACTTAAGGAAGGTGAAAAAAACACCAAATTATTTCACTGCTCCATGATCCATAGATGCTTCATCAGTCGCATAACAAAGATTGAATATGTCCAAGGTAATACCATTCTAACCCATCAGGAAATAAAAAATGAGTTGGTCGATTTCTACAAGGAACTTCTTTGAGAGCCTCCCATTGATCGTACTCCACCAATCAATTGGGTCACTCAACACATTCCATCCATAATCACCCTGGAACATAATGAGGATCTAATGAGGCCCATAATGAAAGTAGAAGTAGATCAAGCAATCCAGGACATGTCCAAAGGAAAATCTCTAGGATCAGACGACTTCACCACAAATTTATTCCACTATTGTTGTCCCATGCTCTGTGAAGAGGTGTGGCAGTTGGTTGAGTAATATCACACTTCAGGCTAGGTTCTCCCATTTCTAAATTATACCTTTATTACTCTCATTCCAAAATAAGAGTAGGTCACAAATCCGAAAAAATTTAGACTAATAGAACTATGCAACGTAATCTTCAAAATCATCGCCAAAGTCATAGCTCTGTGACTCAATCCTGTTCTCCCTTTCATCATCTCTAAAGAAAAATATGGCTATGTAGAAGGAAGGAAAATCATGGACAATGTCATCCTGGTCCACTAGGTCATCCATTCGCTCAAAATAAATTACACTCCAAGTATGCACCTCAAACTAGATCTCTCGAAAGCCTTTGATCGTTTAAGCTGGAATTACATGAAATCCCTTCTGACAACATTTGGTTTTAGCAATGAATGGATATCTTGGATAATGAATATCATTTCCTCATACTTCTTATCCATTCTTTTTAATGGATTCCCCTCACAACCCTTCTCCCCCACCCGGTGCATTAGAAAAGGGGACGCGCTCTCTCCCTTCCTTTTTTTCACCATGGTGGAGGGCCTAGGCACTTATATTAAAGAATCCATATCATATGGATATCTTAAAGGCCTACAAATACATGGGATCCAACCAACAACCTCTCACAACCAATTATTAGATGACACAATGCTCTTGAGCACCCCTATCGCCCAAGAAGCCATCAAACTCAGATCCATTTTTAATGACTTTAGTGATTCCTATGGTAGATCCTTCAATTTGGAAAAATCTCATCATTTCTTCTTCAACACTCCTGCAGCTATCCAAAAACTGATTTCCCAACTACTCAACATACAAATTTTCTCCCTTCCATCCTACTACATGGGGATACCCCTCTCGGACTCCGCCTCCTGGAATATTTCCTGGGATTCCTTCATTCTCTCAATCTCTAACTACTTAAGTAATTGGAATTTCATATCCCTTAACCTCTCGGCTAGACTCATCCTTCTAAAATATGTGCTACAAGCCATCCCTTCCTACCTCTTCTTTGTCATCATTTCCCCACAATATTTTATAAAAATCATAATGAATCTTTAGAGGAACTTCCTTTGGAATGGTCATTACACCCAAAAAAAATGGGCCCTATTCAGTTGGGAGAATGTCTGTAAGAAGAAGTCCATGGGAGGTTTAGGCCTCAAGGACCTAGGCAAATTGAACAACACAATGGGGGAAAAGATCTGGTGGTGTTGGTTCAAAACTCCAACAAAACTTTGGGACAAACTTTGGAAGCTCAAATATGCCCCAAACATCCCTCAATATCACCTTATTCGGATGCAAGACCGACCCCAAGGTTCTAACATTTGGAATACAACTTGGAAAAATCGCCTACTCATATAAGCTCACACTTTTTGGGAAATTATAAATGGGCATAATGCACTATTCTAGATGGATTATTGGCAGCAATTTCCACCCCTACAAACATAAAACAATGTAAAACCTTATAAGAATCACATCCAGGATCTGAACTCCCTTAAAGTGGAAGATCTATAGAAGGACCTCTTCCTCAATCATCCTTGGAAAAGTTGGAAAAAAACTCCGCAAGACCTCCACATTGAAGCAGAATGTGATTTACAACACTGGAAATAAATGACAAACCAAAGGAAGATTCACATAAGTAAATATCCAGATATTCTTCGTTGGGGGTACACTCCTAATGGAAATTTCACACTCAAAGTGATCTGGATTATTTTTGGCACGAAATGAGATCGGAAATATAATATAGAAATGCACAGAGATATCACAGATATTCAATAATATAATAGAAATATATCAGAGATTCAACCATAAACATAGAGATACAATAATACATGATTTCTATTAATGAAATAAATGTACAAAGACTGTAAAAATACAAATTGAAAGACTCGCTAGAATGGTGGCAGCTTATCTCTGAGAAGAGATGTGACGGCTAGTTGCATTCACAAGAAGATGATTCCAGTGAGGCTTTGAAGGCCTTTTTACAATAAAAAGGAATTCCAAAAACTCTATATATCCAAAAACCTAACCCTAGGAGATGAAGCACCAAAATTCGTGTGGGCCTCGCTTGGGTAAGTTAGTACATCAACTTCTTGGGAACGTAACTTTTGCATACGATCTCCATTTTAGGTGTATGATAGCTCGTTGGAAAGGTATCATCAAGGAGATTCATTTTGAGGGATTAATTATTCATTTGAATATCATTGAGAACCTCTATCGCAAAAAACCTTCATTTAGGCCCTCAAAATGGCCCCAACAGTTAAAACCTGTTAAAAATAGTAAATTGCCAAAATTTCCAGAAAACTGTTTTGAGCCAGTTAGAAAAGGTGGGTGGCCACCGATATCCACCTGGATCACAAAGAGTGATATAAATTGCAAGAAAACTTTCACAACCACCAGAAAGAGAACCTATGGGAAACAATATGGAAATCCAAATTTTCCCCAAAAATATCCACCTTTCTTTGGTTCATGGTTCAAAAAAAAAACTTGAATTAGGATAATATTAGGTAGCAAGGCTTCATAGGCCCCTCAATTTGTCATCTTTGTCAACAACAAGAAGAAACCATGGAGCAACTTCTCAACCAATTTCATTTCAGTGAATTAATATGGAATCGGGATGCCCAATGCATGAGAAGAAATAATAGAGAAAGGAATAATATCATCAATAGAAGCAAAAATTGGGGGAAGGGACCCTACAAAAGCCCCATCCTGAACAAAATCTGGAAACTCCTTCTAGGATTCATTGTTTGGAAACTATGGAAATAGAGGAATAGACAAATATTCCACTCTCAAGCTTCCCCACCCTCCATCCTTTGGACTGTTATAACCCTATAATTCATAGTATCATCTGGTGATTGGAAATTTTTCACTCTAGGTGTATTTTGGTTTGCAAATAATATTTCATTTCTACAAATTATTTTCAAGGAAAGGAAAAGAAAAGAAAATTCATGATTTTTTATGCTGAGTGGTTTTTCCTAACCCCATGGTGACAAAAGCAAGGGAAGCAGTGCACCAATCCCTCAAAAAGGTCATTAAGCCTAAGTTTTGCCTCATATACTACATTCGCACTTGGAGAAACATAACAGCATGGGGTGTGTTTCTTACTAACACTGGCATATGATCAAGTTATCCATTGAGATATGTCATTTTCTAAGAAACATTAACAAATCGGGCTAGTTTTATAGCCCCTAGACTTCTAGCATATTTTCATCCCTTTACCATCCATTCTTGGTCTTTTTGACAGTTTATGCTCAAAATGGAGTTTGTGTGTGAATATTATGGCCTCAAGATGTTTATGTACCAATTAATATCCCTGGGTACATTCATTTCACTACCTCAATGCCTACGATTAGGATTTTTGAGTTTATTTATCTTATGGAAATTTATAGTTTTCCACATATTGTTATAGGATTTTTGTGAATGAGTGTAATTGTCACATCTACTCTCATAGATAAGCTACCTTCATTCATGAAATTTTATATTTTTATGTATACTGTAGTGTTTTTGTTTGATTGGTTTATTAACATAATTTTATTTTTTAGAACATGGTATTGCATTGCATTCTATTTTTTGCAAAAGTTTATTCTTTCATTTCATTTTTAGCATAATTAAACCAATTTTACAATATCCCCTCACATTAATATCATATGGTGGTGTTCAACAAATAACTCATTCAAATTAACAACATCTTTTCAATGTACCAAAACATAACAAATTATTTACATCAATATTTCATATAAGAAAAGTCTAAGTATATCATCATTTGATTAAAAAAAAATTGATGTCAAAATAATAAATTTGGATTTTATGATTTGGATTTTACATTCCATACTAGTTGAAATATGGATATCGTATTTTTTTTTGTTAATTGAATGTATTCATAAGTATTGTGCAATGAAGAGTTTAATTCCAATAATAAATATATTGTTTTAATATTTTTAAACTTTATTTCTTTATGGTTGAAGTAATCATATATAATATTTATTCCATATATATTTTTTCAAAGTTTTCAGTTTAATAAAAAAAATGCATGATGATAACATATAATTCTTTTGTGCAAGTAGTGTGCATCAATGCTTTAGTCTTTTTTATTCATCCATGATTATTTATTACGCCCAAAGGTAGACTAATACTCCTCACCAGACCATGTACTTCCAACAACATTTGGGCTTGAATCTGACCATTTTGAGCTGACTCATACAAGGAGGAATCTGACCGTCTTCACTCATCCAAGGAGCAATTCATTGGTGCGTGAATCATGGAATTTTTTTTGAAAAAAAACAAGAAGAAACGCATGAAGAAGAAAAGAAGAAAAGAAAATCACGAGAACCCCATTTTGGATTTATTTGCTGACTCATCTGGTAACGGTTCCTTCCATTACAGAGGTGGATAAAGTCCCAATTTGTTGAAGAGACAACACATTCATCTCATCTGCAACGATTCAGTGTAGATTGGGCTACGTCTGCTTAGTATAATATGAGTCTTTCTAGTCTGTGTGTGCTCAGTTTTCTGAGTCCAAGTCTGAGTTCATTTTAATAGTCTGATCAATATGCGATGGAGGAGGAGGTTGGGATGGATTGAAATAGAGGCAATGGATTTCGGCTGGATGGACTGGAATGGACGCAACCGAATGCTCTTTCTCAATAGTTGTGGGACTGGAATGGAGGTGAACGAATGGATTTCGGATGGACTGGACTGGAATGGATCTCGGCTGGACTGGGAATCGTGGACGCAGTTGAGATCAATGCTCTTTCTAGGACATAGATGAGATCAGTGCTCTTTCCCAATAGTTGCAGGACTTCAATTCCAGATACATTTTATTATTATTCCCTCTCAGCCCTACTCTTAGAAGCAATTTAATTCATTTCTGTTAATTTTTGGGAGTCACAATGAGGATCAGGTACTCTTCTTTGGTCTCAGAAGCCTACGCTAGTGATTTATTTCTATTGTGTTTAACCTTGCAATGAGGGTTTGGTTCTTTTCTGAGCTAACC
>JASDQU010415958.1:0-10229 GCA_032191745.1 Picea mariana
TGTATGTTGATCTAGTCGAGTATTGTCAGTTATTCAGCCGCATTCGGCCATTTTGTAATCCACAGAGATATCATAATACAAACTTTGCAGTCCTTTGTCGTGTTTATTATTTGTATGATCATTTATATGTTGTAAACCCTTGATCCTACACAAACATTAGCAACGTTTCCTAGACTAGCCAAGTCAGGAACATTACAATAACTATATTGTAATAAAAACCAATGGATACACCAACGAAAAAGAGAATATCATGGGAATAGAACCAGGAATCTCCTCCATATTTAGAAACAATTTTAACCACTATGCCAATGCCCCATATTTAGTGGGATTCCTTCTAAACTTAGTGATAAGTTACCACTAATTTCTGGTGGAGGTTGGAGACCAAGCCCTATTTAATGGGAACGAATTCCCAACGTTGCACACATTTTGAGGTGCATTCATTCCAATGCGAGAAAAAATCCTGAGGAGGTACAGATTGTCTTGAAGTGCATGCAAGGGATCGCTAAGTTTTTTTGGCATTGTCTCCTTTTGCATGTCATAAGTTATTTTTCCAAAGGTAGTCAAATGTATTCTCGTTGGATTCATTTTTTGGTAAGGATTATGAATTTGCAGTTTATTTCGTAATCAGAGGTCATTTGTAAAATGTGTATCTCAGTTTTGCATTGATCCAAATTTAGGAGTGGAACGAACTGATTAACATACTGAATACAATAAACATAGAGATAGGAAGAACAACACAGATAACCAGTGAACAATATCTTCTATTGAATAAATGAAATAGGTTGAAACTGTAAAACTGCAGAACTGAAACAACTTGCTCGAATGACGGTATCTATATTTGAGAAGAGATGTGGTTTCTACGCGCATTTTTCTGAGAAGAATGATTACAATGAGGCTACAAAGGCCTTTTTAACATTACTCGTGAATTCCAAAACACTATACATCCAAAAACCTAACCCTAGGAGGTGAAATGCCAAAAGTCATGTGGGCCCTGATGGGTAAGTTGGTACCTCAACTTCCCAGGGTTGTATATTTTTCATACGACCTCCATTTTAAGCGCGTGATAGCCCATTGGAAAGGTATTTTTGAGAAATACACATTATGTGGTCAAACTTTGAATCCATCTATAATTTGACTATGGAAAACCAAAAAAAAATTGTTTTGGGCCCCAAAACAGCCCTGGAAGTACAGAAAGATGTGATGACATGAAAACATCCAAAATAAGCAAGTTGGATTAGGTGGGAGGACATCAATATCCACCTGGAATATGTGTAGGGATTGAGACAATCCCGAAAGTGTAGAGCCCACAAGTACAAAGAAGTATAGAAGAACGTGTTGAACTAAAAATTGTCAAGACGATCCAGTTGGAATAGGTGGGTGGACACCAATTTCCACTTGGATCATTCCTCACCCCTTAGGAAGCAATGGTATCCATTTCATTGAGTTCCTCCATCGAGTGAGGAAACTTCTGTTGAATTTGGCCCCGAGTGAGCCACTTGCCTTGGTGGAGGAGTTGTCTTGCCTTGACAACCCGATAAAGATGGATCCTCTACTGGCGAGTTCCCTTGACCTGTGTGTCTACTATCTGATCAGTGGATGATTGTTCCATGCAGTCAGGGTTGAGCTCTGTTGGTGTCAGTTTTTTCTGCGATCTTGGAGGTGTCCAATAATGGTGGAAAATATGTTCAAAGGAGGTCCACATTGAACATTTGGTGCAAGGCAAGGAAGGGTTGAGTGTTGAGCTCAAAATCATTGCTACCCACAGCCTTGGTGATAGTGTAAGGCCCATAGCAAAGTGGGTGGAGTTTCTGATGGGGCCTGGTAAGACGATCTTTCTGCAAATGTATCCAAACCTTGTCTCCCACCTGAAATTGGTACGGTACCCTGTGTTGATCATGGCGTTGCTTGTACTTAGCATTGGCTTTCTACAAAATCTCATGGACCTATTGGCGGATGTGTTGAATCCGTTCAATGAATCTAGTGGCTTTGTTGGTCTTAAACTAAACATGGGAAGATTTTGTTTTTGTAATTACTAGAGGTAGTGAAACATCAATGAGACCCAAGGGTTGGAATTCTAGCCCCACCTGAAATGGGCTATGGTCGATGCAACTATGGAGACTCATGTTGTACTTTTTTGAACATAGGGGAGACTCTCATCCCATGTACGTGGATTCTTATAGTTATACATGTGCAGGATGTGCACAATAATTCAATTGATGACCTCTTTTTGGTTGTCGGTTTGGGGGTGGAAAGCAATGGATTTAGTGAGCTTGGTGTCCAACAGTGACTATAGACTTGACCAAAATGTGTTGAGGAATCTATTGTCTTGGTCGGAGATGATGATCTGTGGTATCCCAAAATGAACCCATACTCATTCAAAGAAGAGGTTGGAAGTATCTGTCATTTTGATATTCTTCTTCCAGGCTGTGAGGATGGCCATCCTCGAAAATTGATCAACGCCCATAAATATTTCCTACAGTTGGAAATATTTCCTCATGCCAAGCAACCATGTTTCAACATCTTCCTCCTTCTTATGTTCTCCATCAAATGTAGGAGGCTTAGTATTATTCATTTCGCCCTTCAGTTCATCCACTACAGATCTCCTATGCTTTCTGGTAGGAGATGGGCTTGAACTACTATGTGGCCTTCTCTTCGAGCGACTTTGGGAGTGATGATGGTGTCTACCAACACTCCTTGATCTTCTCCTCTCAAAAGTTTGGTGACTCCCTATTCTACTCGAGTCACCCTCCTTTTCTAATTTCTTTTCAATCCTATTCAGTCTCCTTAGCAACTTCAAGTTGAATTCTCCCTATTGATCCTTGGCTTTCATGAACTTTCGGTTATCATCTCGGTGATTCTGGGAATCCCTCTATAATATTTCAATGATTTTCATCATATGCTCTTCTTGATCCATATCTTTTCCGCGTCCATTGGTTTTTGATCCTTCGACTCCCAAGTGGAATTCCATTCCTTCTCTTTCATTTTTTGCACTGAAGGAAATTCATGCCTCTTCCATTTATTTGCACTCAACGACAACTCTAATCAATTATGGCCCTAATCAACTTCTATAATCACAACGTGCAGACAACCAGAATTTGTCTGGCCATCTTTCCTTAACAAATTCCACACATTCAAAACCAACTCAATTTTAAGAAAACGTTTTGACTTCATGAATCTTTTGAGCTCTACTCAGCTCTGTAACTTTCAAGAAATAGCCCCCTCTTTCTTAGTACCCAGCCCATGCGATCACGGTCTGTGATTGAAAGCTAGACCACTATCTCTCGAGTTCTCATTACCAAACTCACGAGATCAGGTGGATTAATGGTCCACATCTACATGACATCCAATAGTTGGAACCCATTGTGATCTTTCTGTCCTCAAATTTTTTGGGACTTCGGGACTTCAGAACTTAGGATTTCAGGACTTCGGACCTCGGGAGTTCCCACACTTGTTTCCTCCCAATCTTCCGACATCCAAAATTATGATTTATTTTACCCTCCAGGCCCACATAGTACAACTGTCACCAACTAAGGTGGTGGCACGTGGCAGGTCTAGGAAGATCCACATCACCTTCGGCAATGTCATAGGGTCCCACTATGTTCACTTTTATTTTAGGGACTTCGGGTTTCAGGAGTTTGTGCATTGACACATCTCTCTTTTCCCGATAGCTGAAATCACGAAATCGCGATTTACCTTCTGCTTGATCCAACGGTCAAGTTTTCTTCCTCTGATCTATGGTGTAAATCGTTTTGGGACTTTGGATTTTCGGGCATCGATATTTCATGCATCAACACACCATGCTTTTCCTGATAGCCAAATCCCCGAAAGGTTTCTAGGATAACTCTCTTGCACCTTCCTCAAATATGAGGGTCGTGAGGGATCTCCTTTCCTCCCGATCAGATCCAATGACTCCAACACTTCATGCATTGACCTCTCTCTCTCTCTCTCTTTGGCCAAAGACCACATCGAATGTAGTTTTGTAACACGACGAAGAAACCACTTGGCACTCAGAAATAATCTAAGGTTCGAAATTAGTCCCTCTAGACACAATTTCTACCTGAAACCTCGGGTCCAATAACCCCTTATCTTGCCCATCCAGGCTCAGCATTGAAAACCTTGGCTCTAATACCATATTGTAACGTACTTGACCATCAACCCCACAACCGGGCAAACGCTACTATGCGGAACATTCTCATACTTATATATAAAACATGCTTATTAAATCTAATTCATAGATTTAACAAACAACACAGAGTAAGCACATGATTACTACTAATATACATCACCAAGGGCATTAACAATAACTCATATGCGCAACAGAATACATGATAACATATAAGCATCACAGGCATGCAAAACATAATATTAAGCATAATCAGATACTTATCTTTGAAACTGTGGTAATTCCACCAACTGCGTGAAGACCTTCCATGAACCTCCTAGCCTTAGGCTACGCTGCTCATCACTCTCAGTAGTAGGTCACCCCCAATATGGAACTAAGCTCCACCGGGCAAGGGAATCCTAGGCTAGGCAAGGTCAACAGATGACACACAGTCACAAAGGAAGGATTATCTCCCAGGAGTCACTTATTCCCACTTCTCATAGACTCTCATTCCCCACATGCCTATCCCACCCCAAAAGTATACACCTTCACTATCACCAAGACAGTTCTTCGGCTGCTAAACCTCCCTTGCCTTGGGCTTCAACAACAGACCGGACTAGAAGTCTTAGAGCTCTGTAGCAGCTACAAAACCCCTTCCAGGATTTCTTACTTCCTCATCCCACTCTCTCACCTGGAGAGAGTTGCTCACAGGTTTGGAAACTTGTTCTTTTGACCAATTCCAACACAGTGAGGACACAACAACAAGGCTCAGAAACACAAAGTCAATGGCAGCAACCGCCCATGGTCAAGAACTGCGCTGCCACAACAGTCACTGGAATAACACAACATGGCCCAAGAGACTTTGGGTTTCTCAATCATGCAACACAGAATGGGTTCACGGTTATGGTTTCGAAGATGTGTGAGGGTGTACAAAGTTCACACGCATAGGCTTATTGGTTTAGGTAAGTATTCCCCATCACAAACACTAAAAAACAGAGGTTGATCCTCGACACTCGCAAGTTCAGACGGAGGACGGAGAGTGGGAGATCTCCCCCAACATGACTCACTTCTCTGGTTTTAACTACATGCACCCTGGTTGACACCTATCTCACTGGGGCTGCATGCTCCCCATTTTGCACACCTTCCCCTTCCCAGGAACTTAGGAATAAACATAACATTTACACAACTTTGGAGTAATATTGAAATATTATTCCCAAGGACTTAAGCTCCTAAGCTTAGCCCCTCTTCCCAACATTTCATCCCCCTCTCCCTTACCAAGAATTTGTGGAAGATTAGTCCCCCATCACTCATTCATCATGGTCGGCCCACACGCAGAGATGTTTTTATATTAATAATGTGCATCATTACATGTACAAAAATCAGGCTCTTGGCCTTCAACACTTAGGCTCTATGGCCTAATAAACACATAAGCCCACCAACTTATATAAACTTGGCTCACCAACCTATACAACATAATTACAATTCATAATGAAATTGGGGCATGTCCTTGGGGTATTACACTTCCCCTCCATCTTTTATCCTTATGAAACCCTTTCTCTTTCCCTTCATGATATGTTGGTTGCGAGAAGATAATGTGGGATTGATGCACTTGGAGCCACAATATAGCATCCCGAACTTGGTTCATGGAGTGGTTTCCAACAAAGGTTGTAATCCTTTTTATCTTGAAATCGAATAAAAGAGTTCATCCTTGTCCCAAAACCCTATGTTTACATGATTTTTTTAATTTTTTCATTTATATCTATGCCTAAACTTTTAATGTGATTATTAGAGATTGCATATGTTGTTACATTGTATTCCTAACTGTTTGCAAGTCATCTTTGGGAGGAGACCCGTGATCTAGGAGGAGACAACAAGCAAAAGAGGTCAACACTAACCGTAAGGACTAAAGGTGCACTCATTAACTCTCTTTCCTTTCTCTCTCATCACTTAGTTTAGTTGGTTTTGGGGTAGATTAATGGTAGATCAAATTTTTAAGGTATTTATCACTCTGCCTTTACCTTAGACCCAATATAGGGGGGATTTCCCTGTAGCACACATGATTGAGATCATGTCAAGCGTGACCTCGTGTTAGGTCCTCGTCCCCCTATGTGAAGGCCTTAACCCCATACCCAACATCCTCCTATTGCAGAGAGATTGCAACAGGTAAAGTTAGCCATTTCATCATCGACTCGTAGCCTAGTGCAACACAATAGATTTGTTGCAATATCTGGGCAGGAGGTGTCGGCCAGTGACATTGATAGAGGGGTTGGAGGTTCAGTACGCATGACATATTATAGTGAGGAGAGGGAACATGGACATAACAACCATCCATGTAAACCTCATGGATGCTCGAGCTGCAGACATACATGCTATGGGCTCGGGAATGATTTTAAGGATTGAAATTTATTTTAAAATGTAGAAAACTTGGCGAATATTACTAATCCTTCATATGACAACTATAAATGTTTGGCGATATTTTTATAAAAATATTCAAATTTATAAGGATTTTATATAGCTTGTATAAAATTCTGGTGATTTTTAGGGTAAAATAATTTTATCCTATAGAATTTGGGCAAATAATTTTTAGAATGGAGAATCTTTTTTGGGGAAAAAACATGGAAAATTATCCCATGAGCGAAATTTAGCCTCTAAAATCATCCTTATATGGGCCTATAGATCCCAGTGGAAAAAATATTTTCATGGAGGAGGTTAGTATCGTAACGCTCTTTATGTTCTTCATCGTTATTTGTATCTATATTTATTTTGTATTATGTGTATTTATATCGATATTTTATTTATGTTGTTTTGCAGTTGTTACATACTAGCAATAAACCCTATACACCGATGGATGCATCAGTTCCTAGACCCACCAGTGATGTGGAAGTAGAGGAAGCTCGTTCATTGGGTGCAACCCTATACACATGCATGTGTCACATATGATAAATTCACCATGGTCATTTCTTTATTTTATGGCATCCTAAATTTTTTAATTTTATTGTTTTTCTACAACATTTGGGACTAGGTGGTGTTGGGGAATTTCCATCTAGGATGGAAAAGTCACCTACATCACATGTATCATGTGTAGAGTTAAATATCATATAATTCTCAAATTGTTTGTGTTTATGTTTTTGAATTTTACTAGTTGGTACTAATAGTTCAATTTTATTAATATGTATGCATGATGTGGAGATATTTGATAACTATAGTACTATTACACTCCCTAAGCACCTATGTGTTTCTTCTAGGTTACCTTTCTCTAGGCCTAGGGAGTTGCATTCACTTGTACATCTTATGGGGGTCCATCGTTTCCCACCTTCATCATTTCCATCTGCCCCATTGACTGAGACTGCCATAGTAGAGGTTGTCTCGGAGCAGGTTCTAGAACCTAGTGCTCCATCTTCTAATGAATCTCCATTGGGGCTTGAGATATTCACAGTGATATAATGCATTGATGATAATTTTTTATGTTTCATGAATTTTATTTTACCCATATTTGTTTAATTTTATTGACTTTATCCTTTTAGCTAATTTGTCTTAATCAATCATTTTGGGGGCATTAAAAATTTCTCTTTCTTTAGAAAAAAAAATTGTTTGGCCTCAATGTTCATCGATATAGCGAAAAATTCAGAAAATCGTCTCTATATCCACGAATATTTGTCCCTATAGCGACACTTGTGCCACACGTGCGAACAACACGTGCAATGCAACGAGTATTGACTTTTTGGGGGGTCAACTCATTTATTTCCGTCAGTATATCGACGATCATCGATCTATAAATACAATTCTTTAAGACAACTTTCGACAAATTTTCTATAGTTGCAACAATTTTTCTGGTGATTGTTTGAGCTGTGTTTTTTCTGTCATGTATTGGTTTAACACATCCAATTCTCTATCTACATAGCTCAGATTTTAGACTTGCAAGGTTATTATTTTTAATTTTTCTGTCTCTTTTAATATAAAGCTATGTTAAGAAATTTTAATTTCAAATTTTTTTAATATGAATGTTTTAACCGAATTTAATTTTTTTAATATTCTTTTTTCGAAATTTAGCACTGCTACATATATTTCATGTGATTGAATGTTGAAGTATATGAATTTTTAAATTGATTTTTTTTTCAATGTTTGAACAAAATTCATTTTTTTTTTAATAAATTTTTCAAAATTTAGCATTGCAACATCTATTTCGTATGATTGGACCTCGAAGTATATGAAATTTTAATTTTAATTTTTTTTCAATGTTTTAACAAAATTTAACTTTATAAATATTTAATTGTTTCTTATAGGAAATTACCGTGTAAAATAAATATATTATGAATGAAAATGCAAGGAGGCTTGTTCATTTTATAGTGGCATTGGAGGCGAAGGGCGATGGAAAATGTTATTTCCCTTGCAATGATTGCAGGGGCTTGAAAATAAGAAGAATTTTAATAACATTAGCTGAAAAACATTGTAGGTAGAAGGGGCACGTTGAAGGGGGTTATGGATATCATCCCTTGGTAAGACATCATTAAATATATAACGTATTCTTTACAATAGTGATCATGTGATGTATTTGTCAAATATTTTATCATTTTAATTGTTGGATTACTGAGAGGGGGGGTGAATCAGTAATAGAGTAACTATAATCTTTTTTTCTCCAAATAATCCAAGTGTTATATCAATGTAGAATTATTATCCAACAATGAGCAATAAGAAATGAACAATCATACACAATACACCATTGTTTTACGTGGAAACCCAAATCGAGAGAAAAACATGAAATGATTTTTCTTATATGTCTTAAAGAATTACATTCATTGGAAGCACCAACTTCCTTTGTTTTCAAACTGCAACTAGAAGGAGGTTCCAACTCCCTAGTTTCTCAGGATACAACCTGAGGGAAGCTCCAAATACTTAATTTTATGGCTACAACCAGAAGGAGGCTACAACCCCATAAGTTCTCTGGCTACAACCACCTGTCCTTGCCCCATCCAACTGCCCTGAAGTAGAAGTCGAATGATGGAACCACTGTCACACTATCACTGTTAGATATACCATTGTAAACCTGTACCAATAAACCTGAACCATGCATCAACCATGCATCAACCTGTACTTCAACCTGTAATCAACCTATACCATAAACAAGTGCATCAACCATGCACCAACTTGTACCATAAACAAGTGCATCAACCATGCACCAACCTGTACCAAACAATCTGTAATCAACCTGTACCATAAACAAGTGCAACCAACCATGTTTCAAGTATGTACCAATCATGTGTCAACTACTCAACAACTATGACTCATCAATATGTACCAACATCATCAACTGTACACCTCATGTATGTGGCAACTCATCAACTACTTGTCTCAACCATGTACCCAACTTGTACCTCAACCAAAAGCCCTCATCAATTTCATCATAAAAATATGATTTATAACTTTGTAATAGACCTAGTGTATATGATCACATACCTACAAACCTTCCTTAACTTTAAACAACAAGAGACTAGCATTTACATCAAACTTTTCTTTAGTCTCACATGACGAGTTTTGGATTAGTCAACAACCCTAACTTGAAATAATCATAACTTTGTACTTGTAATGAATAAATACCTGAAACTGATACACAATGTTATTTAGTGTGTTTTATGAAATTTCTCCAGGTGTCACTACTTGGAACCTCTCAAAAAATTAGTTATAGAAAAAATGGCATACCTTGTTGAATTCTGGCTTATTCTAGAGAGTGACCTTGTAGAGCGTGCCCTGCACGGAATATTTGTTGAATCTATATAAAAATGTTACAAAGAATAATAAATATTGTACTATAACCAACACATTTGGTCTTACTGAATTTTGATCTGTTATGAATAAGTCACAACGTTTTTACCCGAAACACCTGTTTTTGACTAGTTTCAGGACTAGCCACAAACCCTATTTTCCGTAGAGTGTAAATCCAAAAATACAACGACCCACAAGTTGAATTGATTACCACTTATAATCGGACATGTCACCTCAATGGAATAACAATTTCACATTTTGAACCATTCTAGAAAAAAAGTTATTGAGAAAATGGTGAGACGATCTGTAAATAACATACCTTAGAAAGCATCATCGAAAGAATTTATCATTCCTTGAATTATGGCCT